>WHYT01017135.1:85386-240547 GCA_009806455.1 Tetrax tetrax | reverse complement strand
CCATCAAGAATACAAAAAAGCAAATCACAGGACGAGCCACAGAAGCAGGATGTGCAATCACAGTGAAGGTGCCGTGTGTATGCGATTTAAGAATCACATTGCAATGCTTATTCTCTGAGCTACTGTGTCACTACAAACAATGCTTTGTTAATATTTCCTATAGAAAATCTCCTTTTTTACTTAGAACAATTAAATAGTTAGCAAGCCACCGAGAAAATGGCCACAGGAGGTCAGAGGAGGGAGCTTGCTACCAAATTCCCTTCCTGACCTTGGTGCTATATAACCCATACCCGTGGTCAAAACGAAGGAAGAAAACTGAGGCCTCAGAGGGAATCAATCACATCAGATTTATTTAGTTTTGTATTTTTCCAGCTTTTTCAACAGACTCTGACTCCTTATCTGTTACCCTTACACTGCAGAGTCTCAGACAAGGGGTGAGGAACTATATAGCTTCAGCCACAGCTTCCTACTGTCACCTTAATCAAAACCTGCCAGTGGCCAGGGCAGCTCGCTGAACTGAATGGGAAAGGAAAAGTGCTTGCAGATACACACCCACCCAAACTTGCCCTTCCTCTTCAGCCCTACCAGGCTGGAGACAGCACCTTAACCAACCATGAACTCCACCTTCAGCTCCAAGCACATTTCTTGTCGTCAGACGTGTTCTGGAGAAGATGCAGGCTGTCATTGTTCCTGAGAAAACTATTCCCTCAAGGCTGTCTGTAGGGCAACTTTCCCGAGCCATAAACATGTTCTGCAATTTAGATCAGAAACACTAGCAACTACCAAACAAAAACATGCAACGCTCACAGGCAGTCAAAATAAAATAAATAACCAGTCAGGCGTCTGCTATGCAAATATTTTCAGTTAGGTAAAGCAGCACTATGCTACCTTCAAAAAAGTTCATTAAAAGGTTCCCTGGAGCTGTGGTTTTTACCCACAGCAGTCAGTTTTCTAGTCACTTGCCATGCAACCTGCCAGAGATCGTCGGGCACCGGCGGTATTATTTGGCATTACCGTTTGCATTTCTGCTGTGCCACGCAAGCACAGACTCCACGGCAAGAGACAGAAACACGAAACAAAAGGATGGTCCCTGCCCCAGAGCACTTCCAGTCCTAATCTAAAAAGAGAGGGGAAAAAAAACCAAAAAAAAAAAGGAAAAGAAAACAGCAGGTGGAGACAGGGAAGTGAAAAGAAAGGATGAGACCGGAGCGATCAACGCGATACGAAGCGGCCTCAAGACAGCAGCTGCTCTCTGGCATCAGATTCTTCGCATAAGTGATGGCTGGATGGGGCCTACGGGGGACGTGCCAGCACATTTTACCACATGAGCCATACGTTCTGTGTCACAACTGCCAAGAGCGCTTTGGGGTTGTAAGGATGGTTTGTGGTTGTGGCTTGGCAAAGAGTATAAGGAGGCAAGAGCGTGTGTCTTTCAACTGTACTGATATGCCAAGAATAAAGAAAAAAAAAATTAGCAAGGATCTCCAGCCCAGTCCCTGTGACACTATCATGAAAAGAAATGTTTATTTATAACAAGAGAGTAAATTTGTGAATCACAAAACCTAACTGGCAGCCTCAAGTGATTTGGAGGAATCAGTCTGAAAGTCTCCCCCCCGCCACCCCCCACCCCAATCTATTCAAGCTGCGATCGCAGGCTAAGTCACTCCGCGCTGATTAGCAGCCCACACAGTGCTCAGCGAGCCTGAGTTTTGAAGGGAGGCTGGGAGCAACATCTGGGAGCTCCTGGTTCCTGTGAGGAACTGCCAGATGCTCACAGGAGGATGTCCTGCAGTCAGAGTAGGAGCTGAACTGCCCCAGTGGGTTGTTTTTTTTCTTTTTTTGCTTGCATGTATCTGGCACCATACACACCTCAGTTTGGAAACCTTGACCCATATTAGGTTACACTCCTAGTTAAAAAATCATTCATGTCAGTCTGAAAACCACATTGTTCAAAACATAATGTACTTTAACATTCTTTCGCTCCCCCCTGCCCCATGGCCTCTAATTTAGCAAGGTTTTAAGAGCATCATGTGCTTGAACTCTGAGCTGCTCCCAGACATTTAAAAAAGTAATTGGAGTATTTAGGCTTTAAATGGATTCTCTTTTCAATCTAAATGGTATCACACATCAGAGACGTCAGTATGAGTGGTCGAAGAGAGATTAGAATTTCTCCTAAACAGTCGGGTAATTAAATCATCTATACATCCACATATTTGGTTGAAGAAGCTCTGCCTGCCCTAGGCCCCATCTCCTCCGTGCTCCCACCACCTCAGAACACGTGGTGCAAACACCCAGCCTGCCTGAAGACACTGGGTGTCAGTCCCGCTGTCGGCTGTTCATCTGGGATTTCTCAGGACCTCTTCCCGAAGGAATACTGCTTTCCCAGCAGAGCTCTGGTGGTTATTTCGGTGCCCAACACTAGCCAGCAGCTGATGCAGTTAGACACTAAAAAACCTTCAGGATTTATGCCTTCACCTTTTTATTCCTTGCATACAGTATCCAGTGCCTACCAACCATTGCAAGTAGGAATATGATAATGGCTAAATTCTGCTCCACGTTCGGACCTGGGAGCAGTTGTTATAATTGCAGTTGTTATAATTAAGCCATATTAATTACTTATCTTTTAACTTCTTTTTCTAAGCTCACAAGTTTTTATCTTCTCTGAAAAGAGGCATAAACAACAGCAGGAATGGCCTTGCCTCCCATGGGGTAAGGGCTGCTGCCACTGCTGAGGGTGCACTTGCACTCTGCCCCTCAAGTGTCCCCGTGCCACCGGACAGGTTGTCACTGGAAGGACGTTACAGTCAGCATCAGACTGCTCAGCATCACGGTGACACCCTGCACATACACTCTTTGGAAAGTCTAACCCACCAATATTAACATAGCAAAGATATCATAAATAAAATCAATCCTTTATCTTTCCACTTACCTCATTCCAGACTCGCATATTGCTCTTAAAACAGAAGTAGACTTCATTGATCATGAGTGGCCCAAATGATCGCTCTTTAATGTTCTTACCTACCAGCCATTCGTTTTCTTTCCTTACTTCACTTACAGAGGAGCTGCTGCATGGATGGTCTCACTGTCTGTTAGTGTAATTAAATTTGGAGATCAGTGTGCAGGCTCATTCCTGGCACAGAAACAGAGACAGGCCCTTTTTCTACTCCTTTCCTTCCAAATATGAAGAGAGCAACAACTTAGAAGGCAATACAAACATTTTCCTAGACTATCATTGTACTCAGTAATGTGGAAATGGCAACAGCAGCTCTTTTGCTAACTGCATCCTTCTCACTACAGTAATTGCTACAACTCAGAAAGACACTATCTCAAACACAGACGCCCAGCTATACCAATGGATTATAAGATTTTGAAGTCACTAGCACTGAATCTAATCATATCAACTAACCCTTAGCAAACATTTTGTCTTAAAAAACCCGATGGGATTCCTCTACTGTGTCATTATGCCTGCATGGTCCCCCTTCTGAGCATGCCAGAATGAAATGTTCATCCCAAACAGTGGCATCTCCTGGGTGGATTTTACAGCCTGCTAGATCAGTTTCTTTTTGCCTGGGAAGGAGTTTGGTGACTGACAGCAGCCCAGTAAGCAGAGGTAACTATGCAATATCGACAGTGACTCCCAAGGGCACTTGTTCCACACCCTCTACCACCAGTCACAAAGCAGCCACGTGTTGCTGACCAGATTTCAGATATTTTGTATAAAATGTCGAGCCTCAGAGTTAGCAGGTCTTAGCCACTTGGGCTTGGGGCCTGCATGTCATCAAGGGAGAAAATCTCTGCATCTTAAGTGTGGTTTAAAACCTGGATTAATGTTTTTAAGACATTCCCCTCCCTTGTCCTGAGCTAAAAGCACTGAAGTAGTCCTGCCCCAGGACTCCAAGAGCCAATTGAAGGGGCATGACAAACTGTCTCTCTTTCAGGTGTCTGCAGCCCCTACTTTTGCTGTTTTATTTGGGCTTTCTTAAAATGCTCTTAAATGGACTGAATTACTTTCAGTTGTAAATCTAAGATGGAAAAATGCAATATTAGGTGTATCTGGATCTCCATGCCTCAAGTAATACCCATATGCACATTCCTTCCCCATGCCAATCTATCTTTGCTCATGATTCTGCTGCATTTTAAGCAAAAGGACCTTGCATATGGTAGCAGCACTCCACTGGTCACAATTCAAGGCAGCTGCAGATTTCTAAATTAAATACAGTATGGAAGTCCTTAAAACAAACAGAGATGCTTGGACTTGTAAGTACAGAAGTGTCTGAGATTCACTAAATATACACAACAGCTCATCCTTTGTGCTTCCGAAGCTCGCTGGAGGAAGCAAGGCTTGTCATTTAGTAAAGTAATTATCATGATTCATTATTATGATTATTAATTATAATCATATAATCACAGTAATGATTAATAATTATAGTCATTATTATTTATATTAGAAGAGATCCTAGAGGCCCCAGTCGGAATAGTGGGGCCCATTGTGCTTTGTATGGTAAGGACAGAGGGTCAGGGGCACCCTAACGACACGGTGACTCTGGTCAAGGAGCCAGATCCTGCAGATCCGAGCGCTGCGTTTGCTTAATGCAATACACATACCACACCACGGCACCGTGTGGGGCGGGAGTAGAGATGTACATCCTGCCAGGAATGGGGTGTCAAAAGGCAGGCGACACCTCGGGGACTGGCAATGGGACAACGGCAGGGGAAACACAAAGCGAGGTCACAACTTAGAGAAGGGACCTGTGGCTGCAACGTTTGCAAAAATAGTGGCCGCTTCTATTGCATCTCTGGGTCCTGCACTTTGTGGCAGCTCCACACTTGGGTGAGATGCGGTGCTGTGACAAGAATCTCCTAACTCCAGCCGTTTCCAACTTATCAGGCTATTCTTGCCCGGTCGGGTCATGCAGATGTACTTCTCCAGGCATTTTTCTGCCTTGACTTGTGAGGGACTTACCCCCTCCTCCTCTCTCTCCTCCAGCACTGCCTCCCCATCCTTTACACGATTTAAACTTGGGACTCTGAGATGTAAAAATACCACCCATGCTTGTGTAAATGTTCATTATATCATATGACACCATAACTTCTGCCAAGCAGGGAACGACAGCCTATCTTGTTGGCCCAGCACTGCCTGCAGTATTCACTGAGCCCTGCTGCACACTTTGTTCACTCCTGGAGTTTGCTCTCTGCAGCAGTCAAACACGGTGCATGCTAATGTAATAGTCTAATATTGCATCCTCAGAAGCCTCCTGAAGCCAGGGTGCTACCAAAATTACTGGGCCTAATCATAAGTGTAAAGATAAGTGTGTGTAAGCTGTTGCAAGATTAAGCCCTTGGCCTTTTGTTCTGCCTGTACATAAATTGCTGCTTTCTTGCCACCTCCCTGTACGTGTTTGGCTTTGAAGATGCAAAAGGTAGGGAGCTTTGCATCCAGCGCTGTAGCCTCTGTGTTCTTCTCCAGTCTGCTCCTAAACTCATATTTCTCTGTTCGTCTCCTCTAGTCCCAAATTGCTTGGTTAACTGGTGAAAGGTACTGGGATTATTCCATTTAGAGACTACAGGACAGATTCAACTACTGAGTTGTGAGCCAGTCTATCTCAATGAACTCAAAAAACGTCTATACTAGCTCAAGTGATAGAAAGGAGTAAAGTCAATTTGTAAAATGTATGAAAATCCATTACTTCAAAAACTGGGGAATATAAAAAATGATGATGCTTTACCCATGTCCCCCCAACTCCCCCAGACAGGGGGAAGCACAGGTGAAAATCTGGTTATAATCTGACACTGAAAAGTCAATCTCCTACTGCACAGGTAGATCTGCTGCAAGCTTCATTAGGAGCCTTAATGAAAGTGTTTGGCTTGTGCTCCATGCCACAATGCATAAGAGAAAAACAGGAGCAGCCCTGGCCCTGGAGGTACGTTGGTTCTTCCAGTAACACAAGGAAAGGGACTGGCTGATGCTGAGGTGAAGATGTCCTTGTTTCTGCAGGACAGTGGTACTGTTTAACCGCATGACGTGATGCAATTCTTCAGGGGATTATTTTGATATTAAAAAGCCCTACATCCCTAGGTATTCTCAACAAAAGCTCTTCCACAGAAAGAAAATCTGAAGCTGGAAAATTAAGTTTGGAAATGACAAAGTTAAAGCTTTCTTACAATCCAGTCCCTGATTACGTGATCACAGATGTATGTTGAATAGGGAGCGAGGCGGAGTTGGATACTCCGAGTGAGTGAGTTCTGGTGGAGCCTTGCCTGATTCACTACAAAGGTTGGATGGTATGCACTCTATGAGACATGTGGCCGCACAGCAAACAATGAGCATAAAAATAAAAATTGAACAGCTGCCTCATTTGCTAAGCACGTCCATCTTGTACATTGAGCAAGCCTGGGTTCCTGCGGGGGGAAAAAAAAGCGTCTGATCGTATTAGCTATATATACACACTGCATGCGGATACATCAATATCGGATGCTTTATAAGGCTGGGATATGTCCTGGACTCCAGACAGATAGAAGAATAAAAGACATCTTAGAGAATATTGCATTTTTGGCAACATGTGTTGGCTCAAAGGAATTGTAAAGGAAGTAAATTAAATACTACTAAGAATGTATATATTTATAGCACTTTTCATACAGGGATCTCAAAACACCTCTCAAAAAATTAAGCTTCACATCATTGCTGTGATCTAAGTAACAAGCATCGTTTTTTTTCCTAATGTGCGAAGTGAATCAGAAAAAGACAAGGCAGTTTAACCAGACCATCAAGACCAAGCATATCTGAAATTTAGGCTCACATTTTAACTCTTAGACAAACTGTCTTCTGTGAGCACATCCAGGGAAACTATTGATTTTCATGCTTCCTTGCCCTTCTCCAGCAATCCAGCAGAACGCTCAGGCATATGGTTAACTTAAGGCCATTGATTGTTGGCCTGTGTTTCTGAAAAACCTTTTGGCGTGAACTACATACAGTTTTGAGTGAAAAAAAAAAGCAGGTTTATAAGAGCATTGGTAATTTTACCAACTGTGCCTAGAATTTCCTGGATGCTATGAATGTTCAGCTGAATCCCCAGTGTCAGATTGTATTAAAAGACTGTCCTCAAAAAGGAACATTCCAAATTTCCATGACCTTTGCCAGTTTCCAATGATTTGACGTTTATTTGAGCTATTGTGCAAAGTTTTCTGTTGAGTCAGATCATTCAGGACTAGCTGCGGGGACCACAGAGCGTCAGCAGGACATAACTCATCTGCGGCTAACGGCAGCACAGTTTATCAGATAGGTAATGCTTCTTCACGCCGAGATATGCCGTTAGAAAATTTGTTGAGGTCTTTTTTTTTTTTCCATTAAACCAGGAATTAAGCATTCTGTTGCCCCTTTGGTTGCTTGTTGGATCTCTTTAGGAGAAGAAATTACTGTAGCATCTTTCTGGGGTGAGAAGAGGGAGGGAAAAGAAACACATTGATTTTAAAGGATGCCCGCTGTGTCCTGTTTTCTGTATCATCAGTGCTGCCTTGAGTCTTTGTTGGCTTTTTGGCTGATTTGACTCTATCTCTCTGCTTCCTACAAGTACACACACACCTGCTCGACCTCTGCCTTTTCACTCTGTTCCTAGGGGAATTCCCTCAGGCTGCACAAAGTGCTCATAGAAAGCTCTTTTCCTTAATAAAAGAAGAAATACCCACCAAGATTACGCCTCGCTTTTGTGGTATGAACAACAGTTGAACAAAACTTCCCTGGCTGCACAGTGAGCCCAGGTCTTTGAGCCCACATATGCTTTATGTGAAAATAGCTCGCCCATAAAGGTAAAGCAAGAATTTTTTTTTTTTTTTTTTTGTGAACTGTTCTCAAAAGTAAGTACGCATGGAGCTCTAATTAGCTTTTACCTCCGTAGATGGGACATCTTGGCTTCAAGATAGAGCTTGGGTTGACTTAATTGCTTAGATCTTAAGCTATGCAAGGCAACGACCCTCTGTGCTTGTGTAGTACCTAGCAGCGCTGGAACCAGACTGCAGTTCCTCAGCAAGACCTCAATGCAAATAATGAATGCAGCTACATAAGAGGACATCGAGTGACTCATTCTAAACCACAAGATGTTTGGACTGCAAATAAAGAAAGATATGTGGGATATAATCTGCTGTTGAGTTTTAACACAATTCCTGTTAACTCTGAGCTTGACACAGCCAGAACAATAGCAGGCTATAGATTTTGTTTCTGTCCCTGACATTTACTAAGCGCTGCAAGACTAAAACATTTTGAAGGTTATATGCAATGTCCTGTGGAACGAATGACAAATGTCAACTCTTACACTCTTGCAAGATCTGAGCAGGAATAAGACAACTCTATAGACTGAGGCAAGTTTATTA
The DNA here is from genome assembly GCA_009806455.1 of Tetrax tetrax. NCBI lineage: Eukaryota > Metazoa > Chordata > Aves > Otidiformes > Otididae > Tetrax > Tetrax tetrax. The sequence goes on along the minus strand of WHYT01017135.1, from coordinate 232,183 downwards.
TTACAAATACCTTATTAAATCTAAATGGTAATGGCATTCCAATTAGCTCATTGTTAGGAATCTTTCATGTTTGACTTTCATTTAGACTGATTACGGGAATAATGCAGACCCTGTATAAGTAATTGGCACAAAATAAAAGCATTTGAGCTGCAAAAACCCTCCTAGAGGCTGCGGTCTTGAAAAAAAAAAATAAATAAAAGCTTCCTATCTTTCCCAGCTCATGAGCTCTCTCTGTTCACCATAATAATGAGACAACCCATTGAGCCTCCTGTGGGCCTGGTGGTATCGGAGTTCCCTTTTTACCTACCCCTCTCTTCTCAGGAGCTGTAGGGGGGCTCCTTCTCTTTTACTCTCCACCATCCTATTCTCTGCTCCCTTCCTCGCAAGCCTCGGCACTGTTTTATTGATCCTGCTCAACTGTGGATTCTTTCACACCCAGATCACAGGCTAGCCTCCGTCTCTCCCACACCCTCCTCCTCCTCCTCCTCCTCCTCCTCCTCCCAGCCCCACTGGTCTCTCCAGACAAGCAGCTGGGAACATGCCTTTCTCTGTCCTGGCTCCCTGCTCCTTGCAGAGAAAAGGTATTTTCTTTTGCAGCAGAGCCTCCACGAGCCTGACATGCTATCGGTGACTCCTCACAGCAGGCTCCTGCTTGGCCCCTTCAGAGGGGGGATATGCGAAAGGACTTTTTCAAGACTTTGCTGCAATCTGGGACAGAGATTTTCCTTTCTTTCCCTGGTGGAAGGAGGTTCAGAGGAAAGGCACCCACTGTGGAGTCCCTCTTGCCATGGGGAGGGCTGGAGCACAGCCTTTGGAGAGCTCAACCAGGCTGGTGAGTCCTGGTTTCCCCCCATGAGTTAAGTTCCAGTTGGGCAAGGGCACACTGAGCCTGGAGGACTCTGCTCACAACTGGGTGCAGGCTGAGGAGGAAACATCCCGTTGTGAAAGACATTGGTTTCAGGGAACGGCATCCAAAACCATTGCCTGGAGCCCCAGCTCATTAGATTAAGAGAAGGAATAGCATGAGATATTTGGTGAGAAGAGAGAAGGCCACAAGCATTCTTCTCTGCCAGACCTCCCTTCCTCCTTCTCTGACTAATCTGGTGCCAGCCCTGTCCTGTTTCTGGGCACAGAGGCTACAGTAAAATGTGCAATGTAGGAAAGCTTTCCTGCTCCTTGGTCTGGGTATGAGCTTCGGTTGCACCCTCCTCTGCGCTGGGATCGGACACAAGCCCACACCTTCTGCCCCTTCCCACTCCACTGCTGCTGTGAAGGAAACCTGGCAGGTGGGCTGTGGGGACCCCAGACATACTCCAGCCACTTCCCCGCCACTGGGATCAAGCTGGGAGCAGGGCTCTGGATCACAGCTTCCTGGCAGGGTAGACACAGCATGTGTTAGCCGTATGACGGCGCGCCAGGAAAGGTCTCTCTGGTGTGGGAAGGGGAAGGGCCAGCAGTTCCTACTTACGAACTATTTGGCTTCTGTAGGGCTCTGGAGGGTGAGCTAGGAGCTACGTGTAAGCAGCAGCAGCAGAAGGGTTTTGGGAAAGTAGAAGGCAGTGGCAGGCAGCTATAGAATAGCAGACAACAGAAGGCTGGCACCAAACTGCCTGGGCCAGGATCTGTCCTGCTGCTCTTAGAGGAGAACAGCAGTACCCACGACACAAAGGTGCTGGACTAATTGGGCAGTGGAGCAGGGCGCCAGAGAGGCTGGGAGATCCCCATCCTTGGAGGTTGTCAAGACTCAGAAAAACAAAGTCCTGAGCAACGTGGTCTGAACTCAGTGCTGACCCTACTTTGAGCAGGAGCTTAGACTCTGGGTCTCTGGAGGTCCTTTTTGACAGTAATTATATGACTGAATATGGGGTTGAGAATGGCTATTTTGCTCTCTCCATTTGGTGAAAGCATCTTTTGCTTCTGACAGCGCTGATCAAAGAATCTGTTCCATTGCTGGAACTGTGCAGTGTTCAGAGAAACCGGCCCATGCTGGAGAGCATTGCCCTGGAGTGCTGGTTGTCCCCACGCTCACCAGACAGCCAGCCTGCAACTCCGTAGAGCAGCTTGCTAATCCTTCGCATTTGATCTCCTACGGTGCCTCTGTAGGGTTGCAAACCATTAGACTGCTGGTAGCATAGCTTCCTTCCTTGCTCTTGCCTATCAAGTACCGGTGACTCTTTTGGTGAAATTAGGGAAAGATTTCTGTGGATTTCCATAGATGGATCAGGACTTTCAAATCTCTCCAGGCAGCGATGCTTAGTGAGCTCTTCATATTGGCTGGACCATGACGTGGTACGAAAATCAGTAGTGTTTTACAACATTTGATCTATGTAACCTGGTATCACAATCTTGTTAGGAATTAGTTGCCTTTGAAAAAAAAAAAAGCAAATAAAGAACTAACTGACTCAAAAATCTGCAACAGGTGAAATGATGACAAGTTATGGGCACATGCCTAATTAAAGCACATAGCTAAGTACACGCTTAATTACTTTTCTAGACTGAATACGGGCACTTTCTTGAAGTGAAATTGAAAATAGCTGAAACATATAAACAGACCTGTGCAAGAAAGCATGTATTGTGCGAATGAGAAATATTCCCATGGATGGCTAAGTTTTAAATTAACTCTGATTTTTATGGGACTCTTTGAACCAGAAACCACGACAGAACTTTTAATACTAAGCTGGCAGTAATTTAGGCATTGCTGTATTGTCAGGCCTATTTATTCTGCCTTTGTATTTGTAACTGGTTTATATTTACTTGTCACATTAAAATAACCAAGAGTTCACTGTGGCGTTTGAGCCATTCTGATGAGGTATGTACAGATAAGAGCCTTGCTATCTGTCTGCAACAATAAAGATGAAAAATCTGCTGACATCCCAGACAAGCTGTAAACTATATCATTTAACAAAGTTTGTTTTAATGCTTAAAACCGCTATGTTGTCATTGCAAATGAGGAACTTCAGGTGAAACTCTGGATGCATCAAAGTCATCCGCCACAATGGATCCGGAGGCGGTAACTGGCTTAAGAGCTACAAAATTCTTCTGAATAACCCTACTTACACTCCTGCCTATAAGGTTAACTAGAAAGGAAATTATGCAGAGTAAATTTTCTCTGTTGAAAACCCATAAGCCTTACAAATTATATTTACCTTTAATTAAAAAGTAGACACATTAGCCATTTTTTCTGTCCTTTTTTTTTCAGATCCTGCACTGGTCCAGAATTTCTCTGCAAGATGTTTAACGATAATCTTTTTATAAATAATAAGATATTTAGACAGGGTTGCCTTTAACCCTAAGTCTTGATTTGTAAGCTTAATAACTTTCCAAAATATTATTAAGAATTGTGGACCAAAAAAAAAAAAAGGAAAAAAAAAAAGGAGAGAGAACAAAGAATCAAGGTGCATTAATAACACTCAGGAGTGATATTATTCCACCCTCAGAGCTGGATTAATTCCCTGTGTAGCCCTTGAAATTTACCCTTGTTATCTGTTTCAGAATTAAATCATCTCCTTATCTCAGCTGTATATGCATACTACACTCTTTATCACAGAATATATGCTCTGTCCGCATCCTAAAAGTTATAGCCAGAATGATTAGTGATTTTGGTATCTGGATTTTGACATGAGGCTCCTCAGAGAGAGCCTAATTTGGGTTGTGATTTGTTTGTTGATTCCATGCCTTCTGCTAAGAAGCATATTTAATTGTGGGAAAAAAATAATTGGAGGCTCTGAACATTAGATTCCTAAAGCTGACACAAATTTCAAGCACTGGACAGCTACCAAGACAGCTCTGTCCTCTGCAGATATCAGTATTGGACCATGGTCTCTGAGGGATCTCCAGGAAAGGACACACATGAAACAAATGCCAAGGAAACTTTCGATTAGGAACAAAACCTTGTTCATGGGTGAAAGTAGACCTTGGGGACAATGCTGTTCCTCATCTGGCACCATCAGAACCAAATAAAGCCTTTTTGGGATCAAGGTAATAAAGTGTGGAGGACATGAATGTATTGCTCATAACAAGCAAGTTCAAATGAGAAAGATGAGATAATCAGGCCAGGGGGAGGTGAAAGAGGGAATTCTGATGGTTACAGTTATTTGGAAATCCAGTGGAGGGAGGATCCTTATGCTTGAAAAACATTTCCACACCTAGAATTTGTGGAGGATGAGGTTTTGGTAGTGACTCGTTCTTTGATGTCTTTTCCTTTCCCCGCCTTTATCTGAGCTTCACTTGAGCCTCAACCAGCAGCTTGCTCCCAGGTGAGGTTAATTCCTAGATGCTGCGAGGAGCTATCAGCTGGCTTCTTAAAACACTGTTTAATTAGCAGTGATATTACGTTTTCAGAATGGAAGCATGTACACAAAGGGCTGGAGTTATGAATTACAGTAACAGAGGATAATCTCCAGAGAGACAACAAGAAGATATATTAATGCAGTGCCCAGACATGCCCGTTATTGTGCTTAAAGCTGTCCAAGTGATGAGTCTGTATGTGGGATATTTGACTAAAGGCTCACATAGCAGAAAACAAAATAAAGAAAATAGGAGGAGGAAGAGAGAGGTGAAGAGGAAGGAAGAGCTAAGACTTAATTCCCCAAGCCACTATGTCACCTGTAAATTAGGACATCAACAGTATTCCACTAGAGAGGCAGTAGCACTGGGAAAAAATTAGACCCGAGGTTTCCCTGTGTGGTGTGATGCAATAGCAGAAAGAAATACACATCAAGTTGCCTTACAGGTCAGGAGCCTGTACTGGTACCATGTACATATTTCACAATACACAGATCCCAAATGAAAATAATTTACCATAAAGTCAAATTTAATTCCTTTTTTTTTTTATTTTTTGGTAGTCCCAGTGCTACTTTGGAAAAGCCTCATGAAAAGTATTGTTTTCTCCTGCACCAATGGACCCTTTTTTTAAATATCGGGCTTAGAAAAACATGTCCAATAATAATCCCAGTTCCCTATTCCCCAACTTCCACTTGACAAAACCACACCACTTCAGACTAAAGAGTCAGTGAGAAAAACAAACCAAAACAGAACAGCCTGTGTATGAAAAACATAGCCAAATGGTTTGAGCAGTTTCAGGCCTGACATTGAAGTTCCTCTGTGGCAAAAGGAATTGAAGTGGATGACCGGATCATCAAATCTTTCTTTGCATAAATTATAGAAAGACAAGAGATTTGTGAAGATTTGACTGTTAAGTCAAATTTGGATAAGTTAGGATGGCTCCAGTTGTTAGTAAATTAGGCAGAAATTAAGCTACTATTAACCAGAAAACCCAACATATTTGATAAGCAGTATTTTAACAAAATAAATCTTCAACAAGAAAACATTCTCTTGCATATTTCTCATGTTTCTACTCTTTTCTCAGAAGAGCAAACATTGCATTATTGCATTTTAGAAATCCTTACTGCTTTGTTCCCATTTTCCTCTCTTCTCAATCACAGTGTGAAGGCGCATCTATGTTTTTGCAAGTTACAAAACTGGCACTTGTCATATCCTCTTTCCATCTGGAAAGGGTGGTTTTGTCCAAGATCTTCAAAGAGGAGTGAGCCATTCGAGTATCTCTAGGGATCCAGTCCAACGCACTCATGAAGAGCTCAGCAGAGGAAGGGGTGGTGCATACTGGGTGATGGAGAACCTCCCGTGGGATTGTCCCAGGGTTGATGTCAGCGGTGAGTAAATGCAAGTGGATGAGTCACAACTTGTAAGGAAGATCCAGCTCCTCAGAGGTACCTAACTCTATTGGGCCCAGATCCTTGGATATATAATGCCTATTGATTGCAGAGGGGTTAAGCACTTTAACACCCTTCTCTGTGGATGTGAGAACTGAGCAGAGATCTCAAATTCCAACCTCTGTAAAACAAAATGGGTGACTTTAGCATAGCCCAGCAGAGAGGAACAAGGGATGGTATGGGGCCATCAAGTGCAAATAACCAAGCGGAGCAGCAGGCTTGACAAGGCCTTGCTGTATAGCTCACCGAAGTGAAGGAAAAGATCCTTCATGATTTCAGTAGATCAGCCCCGGTGCTTTACCTTTCAGCTGAGCAAGCTGGACACTGCCTGTCTCCTGCCTCTTCTCAGGGTGACTGAAAAGCAGTCCAGAGATGTTAAGGTAAACTCATAATTTGATTTAAACAAGGTTTGGCCAGGGCCCAGGCCAGCCCAAAGTGAGCCGCTGGTTGTATCAACATTGTAAGTAACTCAGCCTCTGTCAAAGTGCCAATGACATCTCTGTCTGCCACGCGCAAACTCTGCAATAGTAAAGATGTCATTAGAGCCTCCACATCCAAGGCACACCACTCTTGCCAAGCCCAGGCCCTGTAGAATTTGGCATCACTAAATACCATTAGCATTTATTATTGTTACTATTTAATATTATTCTCCGAACTGCAAGCAGGGGAGTTGAGGTTGTGGGTAACCTGCAGGCCAACTACATTTCAGGAGGAGCAAACTTCTGGACTTGTAGAGCTATTTCTGTCTGCTTTGCACAGAGTATTCCTGTCTGGCTGAGCGATACATGGAGCTAGGGTGACAGCCTGTGGCAAAACAGAAGAATTTCAGTATCTTAATCCTTTTGATTTCCACTTGCTTTTGATCTTTTCTCCACTTCCTCCTTGTCAGGCCAGACAAAAGTGGTAATGTTGTGGTTGCTACCATCACCCCTCGTTTAAGTATGGGAAATCACCATCCTTTCTCTCTGTTCTTTCTCCCTACTCTTCTTCATCTGTGTTTTCAGGTGCTGCATTAACTGACAGCCCATTTGACACAAGGGTGCTGTTCCTGGCTGCACAACCAGAAGGAAATAATCTCGTGTGCATTTTTGCAAGTGCCACTCCAGTGGGATGGCTGGTTGGCTCCTTTTGACTCCAAAAGAGAGGAGCGATGGAGCAGCCTAACCCTTGGCTCTGCATTTTTTTTCACATTTTGCTTCTGGCCTATTCTTCTTTCTGCGATGTGGGCTCTGTTAGAGTCACCTCATGTTGAGGTCTTCTAGTTGGCAGGGCAAAAATCAGCTGTCTCAAGAGCAAGACAGCAGCCTTTGCACTTCTAACAATGCTTTAGGCATTCTTCATTCTTAAAATATTTATTCTGGGTCAAGGTTTTCTTCTGCTGCTGCTTCTTTCTCTTGAGCAGTAGAGCTAGCTTTTTTTTTTTAAAAAAAAAAAACCCAACTATATTCTTTCTATACTTTGCCCGAATTAATCAAATAAATTTTCTTTAAAGCGACACTAAATGAGTCACAGATGGTTTTGCCCTTTTACAGGTTGCAGAAATCACCCATTACAGTTCTTTTAATTTATCAGTGAGGGAAAATAAGATGGCCTCTTGCTCCCTTTGCAACAATAATCAGAAACAGTCTATTTGGAGTTTAATTTACCCCAAATATGCATTGATAGTTGCAATGAGGAATATGTGACCTCTTTGGGAGTCACCAGTGGGTGGAAGGTGGACAGCTTTTATAAAACCACCTTTAATAAAAAAAGAGTGTTATATTGAGTATGTTTGGTGGTGTATTTAAGCATATGGTTTCCATATCAGGAGCTAAGATGGCAAACATATGCTCTACCTCCAGACCAACCTTTCTTATACTCATCACTCCTTGCAAAAATCAAGCTGTGAGGGATTTTTTAATTTTATTTTTATTTTACAACTCTGATTATATGCAAGAGCTGAAGAAATTTGATGAGGAATGTAAAGCTTGCGTCTCGTTGGCTTACTTTTTTTCCCCACTTCTACAAAGAGAGGAGGAGATGCGATTTATTTGTCCGTGGGCTTAGGTGGGAAAAAAAGCATCCCGGGGTGGGGGGCGGCAGGGCTACTGGTACCGGTGCGGGCAGGGCTTTGCCTGCGGGTCCCAGCCGCCTCGCCCCGTCAGCGATAAATCCAGTGGTCCCCTCGCTTTTTCGTCACTTGCCTAATCCTGTGCCCTTCTTTTCATGTGCAGTAATTGCAAACATCTGCTGCCGGACCCCGAGCCCTGCGGAGCTCGCAAAGGCAGAACAATGGCAACAGCTGTTTCATTTCGCCCCGGGCCAGCGCTTCCTGTTCAGTCTGCATCTGCCTTTCTGTGTCCAATTTATATTTCTGGGTTTTGGGCTTTTGGTGTTTTTTTTTTTTCCCTATGAACCCCGCTATACATTGAGGAGGGATTTGGAGGAGTGCACGCGGGACCCTCTGCCCACCCCCGAGGCTGCACGGAGGGGAGGGGGGCAAGGCGAGGAGAGGGGATGCCCTGCCTCTTCAAATGAAAATAATAACAAATGTTGGAGGAAAAAAAAAAAAAACCCAAACACCCTGACGTAATATAAATGAGCAGTAAGGCCGGGCTGCGGTGTGAGGCAGGCAGCCTCTGAGCACGTCCATCCCATGGGGAGCAGGGTGGGCAAGGCCCAGCTGGGACTGAGAGAGCACGGCTGGCAGTGGCCTCTGGGGGTACACTTAAGCCCCCCCCATCTGACCCCCACCTCCTCACCCTTCGATTCCCTGGTCCCACAACAACAACAATTGCCTGGGTGAGCGCAGTGAAATGGGCTCAGCCCTTCCAGGAGGGAAGGGCAGCTGGTTTCAGGCTGGATCCCACACGTTTGGGCCCATGACAGGGCCTTTTTGGGCTGTGGGCTTGTTTAAAGCTCCGGAGTTGACCAGGACGTTTCCTTTGAGTCAGTTCCATACTCAGGGTCTACAAGATAAGCCCTTCATACTTCATCTTTTAACATGAATTCTCCCTTCCTCCCCTCTTTTTTTTTTTTTTTTTTCCTTCCCCTTGAGAAAGCGGCTGCATTCTTTCCCGAGTTAATTGTATCTTTCTGGGTTGGATAAGGCATATCTCATTAGAGGGGAAGAGAGATGCCTTCTCCGTGCTACAGAAAAGAAATCCCTAATCAGCACAGTATATATTTTGTATAATTGCTCTTTGACATCCCCCCCTCTTTCCTTGCTAATTAAAGTGAAAGAAAACGGTGGTGAAATGTTCCAGCGTATTTTTACAGGACAAGAAAAACTAAAACCCTCTTTTGTTTATAAATACGGGCTACTTTAACGTTCCAGAGAATCAGCTGTTTTCACAGGCAGGCTGCTGAAATTTATTATTCTTTTTCTTTCGAGCCAGGCTTTGAGCACATCTGCAGTCGGGGATCAGTGACGCAGCAGTGCCAGTGGCCACAGCTTGGTGGAGGTTACCCGGTCACCCCCTCAGCCCGTCCTGGGGTCGTGGCACGAAAAAGACTGTGTGAGAGCGTCAAAGCAAGGTGGTTTAGAGTAAAATACTCAGTTGTGTGGAGTGAAATATTTTTTTTCTTTCAAGATTGAAAAGTGAAGTGACAAAAAGTGAATAAAGTGTAAACATTAGCATGGATCTGTAGCTGCTGCTGGCTATTTCTAGTGTTCTAGGGATTGTATGCTGATTTTTCCCAGTTTTTCTCTAGCAGAAGGGGTTGTACCCTCCTCTCTTCAGGTTTGTGTTTTAAAGGCTGAACAGTTCATCCACCCACAGACACGCACCCACCCTTCTGGCGATCCAGGCACGGAGATGGCCTAGCCACTCTTCTCCCCGTTGCCTGAATCGCCAGCCCCGGCGTGTCCCCTCCTACGTGAACTCTTGCAGCCCACGAGGAGCTCTCTCACCTCCGGAGCAGACCCTCTCCCAGGAAGCACAAGTGGGGCTCTCCTGGAAAATCCTGGCACCATGGTGGGGCCTGGAGCAGCTACAGAGCTTGGCCAGCTTCTGTACCCCCCCATTCCTGAAACAGGAATGAAAAATGAGTCTCTAATGGAGGGACAGGGTGGGGAAGCCTGCTCTAGAGGGTCTTTCCTGGCATGCCCTGCTCTGATTTCTCTTTCTTTAGGTTTTTCATAAGGAGGGTGGTCCTGATCCATCCTGCAGTGAACTCAGCAGCTCCTTGGGGTGCTCGCAGCCATCCAAAGGAAGACTGCAATATTGGTAGCTCCAGATTTTATCCCAGGTCTCCTGGCATGGATACTAGATTTTTTTTTGCAAAGCTCTGAGAGTTGAGGGGTGGGAGGGAATTACAATATTATTCTCCTTTTTTGTGTGTGTTTAGGAAACTGAGCTTTTGGAAACTGCACTAATGGCCACAGTAGCAGGAAAAATAGAGAAAATACCTGCAGATGCAAATAAGTCCAAAACCAGAACAACAACATAAAAGAAAAAGTCTTGAATGTATTATTTTTTAAAAAATCTTGTGATTATTTAAGCCAGACTTTTGATTTTCAGTAGCCAGTTCATGATTTCTAGAGCTAAAATCACCACAGCTGTCACAGTAGCAGCATTGAATACCATTCTCTACATTCAGTATATTATTGCTATTGCATTTTGCGGTAATATTTTATCCAGGTAGAAAGGCATTCAAAGGATTTTAAGAGCAATCACTCAACAGAAATGGCTTGGATATATCTGCAAAGTTCCACACACCTCAAGAAAGGTAGTACCTGCTCCTCACTGGGAGTTAAGGATAGCTTGCCAGCAATTTCTTCTTAGGGGAGATAACATCATATATATATTTTTTTGAGTGTATATGTATGGTGTGTGTATGTATCTATATATTTCAAATGCGTATTTATTGCTGATTCCTGGTATTTATTTGGGCAAGGCTAAGTGGCACTGAACAGCTATCACTATATCGACTTTCATTTGTCATGTTCTCTGTTTGGGACATGATCACACCTTCTGCTACTGAGGACAAGAAACCTCCTAAGTCCTACCCAAGCTGTGTGTAAATGTTCTGGTTTAGCTAAGGAAAATGCATTGTAATATGCATTTCATGTGGCCCTGATTTGAGAGGTACCTAGGGTCATGAATACGTTCATATTGACATATTCACAGGCCACACGCAGTCTGAGGTTTGCAGCACAAGCCTCCGCCTCCTGCCTTCTTGGTGATGTCCACCCCAGGCTAGAGGACCACCCTCCCTCCAGCATGCCCAGTTGCACACATCAGTCCCAGCAGCCCAGCCCAACGCTGAACCACCACACCATGCCGCCTTGTTCGATCACACCTTTGTTGTGATGACATCAGATCGCATCATTACCCTCTGGGAAAGACCCAGAAGGGCACTCAAAGCTGCTGATCACACAAGGGAGCCAGAGTAAGTAGCTGCCGACAGATTTACAGGTTTTAGTCCAATTAAAATTCTGTTTATTGCCTTTAGAAGGGGCATGTTTGTTTCTAATTTTAGAAGCAAGTTTGGGAAGTGACTAGCTTGGCAGCGACTGGTGAATATGGGACCTGGAATTTTCCACTAGAGCTATTATTATTATTAATTAATAAGTATTATTAATAAATATGTGGCCTTGGATCTCATTCTGCCATGGCAGGGCAGGAATTTAGGACTCCACCCAAACAACAACAACAAAATGACTTTGCTGTGAAAGGGCTCAGCTTCGCTCCTCTCACTCCAAATTACATCTGCTTTGGCCAGGACTGGATTTATCTCCAGTTTTTCCAGCCTATTTCTTTCCAATATTCCTGCTGCTCTTCTTCTCAGCTGTACCACCAGTGTGGCAGTAGCCATCACTCAGCAAATACCTTGTGGCAGTTAGTGATAAAGATGACCAAATGCGTAGAGGTATACATACCTATATATTTCTATTCTTGCATGACTGACCTTCAAGGGAGCTCTAAGAGGTGATGCGCTGGCTCACATTTGGTATGTGCAGTTGGTGTTTGAACCCACCACTCCTCATTGCCCTCGTACATCTTCTCTTCCGATCACTCAAATTTATGCATTTTATTTATTAATGTTAAAGAGGGGGGAGAAGTTCTGAGGAGAAAAAAAAAGTGCAGTGGTGTAAGTGATCATTTCTAGCTCTGGCTAGCAGTGACAGTAACCTTAGATGAATAAGAAGTGCAGAAATAACAAATTTTGTTTAAGAGATTAAACTAGAGTTGGAATTGGCACTCACAAGTTCTGTTCATAAGTCGGTGCAGTTTTGTTGAGTGCCTGTGGAAAAGTCACTTGGATATCAGCTTGCCTAATATCTAGGAAAACTCGAATATGAAGTTATTGTGAAACTTGGCTATTTATTTGTGAAGTACTTTGAGAGCCTCTGCTGAAAGGTGCTGGATAGCTGCACAATTCCCTGTGGTTTATAAAATAGGCATTGAAGAAAATTTGCTAGAGGCAATGACAGTAGGTTTTAAACAGGGGGAGGTTCAACCAGAACATAGGATCCTCCTCCTTCCAGATCTTGGAGAGGTCCACGTGCTGGACTCAGACTCAAAGCCGGTGTCATTGCAGAAGGCAGAAGGAAGACCACAAGCCTTCATGAGAGCCTTGAAATCTCGAGCAGAAGACAGGGGCTCAACACCATCTCCTGCCTGGTTGTTCTTAACCTCCTGCAAGAATGTGACATTCCAGAAAAGCTCCTCTCAGGGCAACAATGGAGGCCACTGCCAAAACCCAGTGAGCTGCACCTTTCCTGCCTCTACCCTGAGTCATCTGTGATAATCCTTTAGCTGGGGGCTGAAGGCATAGAAAAAAGAAAAGATGAAAGGGAGCTTGAATCAATGCTGACTTCTGTGATAGCTAAGGCTTTAAAAATGCCTAAAGATCACTTCGATTGCACACTGGCTGGGCCATGAGCCATCCATTTATTACTTATCCATGTACAGGAGAGCTCATTGACACTCTTAAAATATATAATTATTTTGGCCAAATCCAGATTTTTATTTTAGTAAAACAAAAAATATTTTAACTGAAATTAATTTTTTTTGCTCAAAGTGATTTTTTTTCCCCCCACCAAAACAAGTAGAGGAAAGCAGGTATTTTTTGGGAAGCTTTTGAGTTCAATAAAAATACATTTATGTTGAAATACATTTCAAGGCAATTTTTTGCCTATGGCTAATTTTTTTTGGCTATGTCTAATGTACAGTAGCTCCTTAGAAACTTCTCTGCTATAAACAAGATTATTAATAAAAAATAGAAGAGTGCAAGGATGCCAGGACGGTCCCAAACTGAATGCCTTTGTAATAACCAGGGGACAAAAGTGTTCCTAGAGGTTGCTAGAACACTGAGCTGTTGGAGTAAAGACCTTTTATGTAAAATACAGGCTCCTTTTTGTGCTTGAAAGTGATGGGGCTGAAAATGCAAAAAAGTTCCAGCTCTCAGAAGTCATTCAGATACGCCGTGGACACCCCTCAGCCTTGCTGGCTATACTCTCAGCATGACACAAATCCTGCCTATAGGTAATTGTGGGTACTGTCCCTCTCAAAAGCAATTCTGTATTAAAATCCAGTTCTTGTTTCATGTGCTTAGGAGAATTCCTTATGCAAGTCTCTCCAGAGCCCTCCGGAAGCAGAACAGCAAAATCGCTTCTGTCTTCTATAGAAGGGACTCCATGGGCAGACAGTGTTTTCCTTGGAGCTGAATCTCAGAGGCATGTGGGCATGTTTGGAGCAGCTCTGCACCTTCAGCCATCCAGGCAGGGATCTGCCCAGGCTCTGCCCCTGCTCTCTGTGCACTGGGGAACAGCAAAGATGGACAAGGCGGGCAGAGGCACGCATTTGGGATGCCTGGATTTAATACAAGGATGTGGCCAGGGTATAGTTTGGACATGGCCAGAAGAGCTGCTGGGGGTGGCTGGAATTCAAGACATGGGAGCGTCTTGCAGTGGGGTGATCAAGCACTGGCCCCTGCACTAGAAAAACTTGCAAAGTCTTGGGCTCATATGTTAGGCTTTACACCTGACCCAGCTGGGCTTTCCTGGCTGATCAGTGTCTGCGCTGTTGTGTTTCATGTATCAAGTACCAAACGATGCTGATATGCAAAAAAGGTTCAGCTTATATCAGTGCTGTTGTTGTCTAGTGAAGAAATACTGAACTGAGCTGGAAATGAGGGAAGTTTTCCGACTGGAGTGGAAACCGAAATCTTTTTCACACATGGAAAAAGCCTGTCTTTTGTGGGCCAGACCAAGGTCTGACAAAACAGGAGGTATACTGTCTTTAGCCAGGCACAGCAGAGATTAATGAAAACTGATTTAAAAGGCTCACAAATACAAAGCGATTCCATCCCTTTCCTTTCTGCCCAGATGCTATCTACCTTTTCTGGTGTGTTTGATTGCCTCCTTTCCCATATATGAAAGAGCTCTGTCTCTCTGTATCATGGCCTGTTGGATGTCTCCGGCACTGGTGAATGAAATGAAAGCCCTACTCTTTTTGTTGGGGTTTTTTTAATCTTTTTTTTTTTTTTTTTTTCTGTTTGAATATCAAATGCCAGGAAGATTGGTAAAGATTTCAGAAAAACAAATTGACGTTTGGCCTAATAAAATATTGTACACAGTTTTTCCTTTCTGCTTTGACTTGGCAGAAGAGTGTGTGAAAAGCTCAGAGAAGAAATATTCCATTTTTCCGGGAGGGAGGCAGGAAACTATTAACATACAGTGCTGGAGCATAATATCCTGATGTGCCTTTTAAAATCATCCCATAAAGACCCAAAAATGTGAGATCTATACGGTAAGATTAAATTCAGAAATTACAAATATTCTGGTAGGAACAGCTCTCTCTTAAGCAAGATTTCTTCTTGTCAGCTCTCACAATTTTTTCATGCCATATATAACACTTTCCCTTAATGGTCCAACTGCTGAAAGCATCCAATTAGGAGAAAGTCTCATATTTTTGTTTTTAAAACTATTTTTTTTATAAAAGTATCTTTAAAATATGGTAGAAATAACTCTAAGCTTTCAAGTTCAGAAGAGAAATTAAGACAGAGCCCCAAATATGGTGCTTTTATTATTAAGCCAATCCCATGTGTTTGAGGACTTGACTCCTCTCTTTAAAATATTTCAGTACTGACAACTTCGAAAATTGCCTTTCAACATTTTGCTTTCAGGCAATGTGGTGGGTGAATTCACAAGTCCCCGCACCCCTTTGCATCTTGTTTTTTTCACCCAAGAGCTGGGTTAGCCCCCAGGCAAGTTATTAGTTCTCTCTCCCAAATGACAGCTCCCCATGTGTCCCCAGGGCACTGGTGTGACGTCCCCAAGCTCCCAGTGCCCTCTGCTCCAGCCCAGTCCCTCAGCATGACCCATTGGGTGATGCCACCATTCTCCACCTAGTAAATAATGAGGATGGGCTATGGAAGTTAGCATTCCCTTGGCAGCTTTCAAAATAGGATGCGTGGATCTGACTGCAAGAGGTTGTTTCTCACTGTTAAAAAAGCTGGGCTTCTGCACGAGGTCAAAATTGCAATTTTATCAACCTAATAACTCGGAGGGTCAAAACCTCCCACGTAGCAATTCAGTTATGATGGCTCTCAGCAAAATTCTGTGGCAAATTGGGGGAAAGATAACAAAATTAAATTTATTATTGAAATAAAAGACAGAAGGCACAGTGGTTTTATTTGCTAAAGTCATCCGCTTCTCAGCTAACTGAAAGTTATTGTTGTGTTGCCAGTTTATCATGAAGCAGATGGCTGCCATTTTGTGGGGCTTTGGCTGTGTGAGTTGACGGTATGGTTTCTACGGGCATCAGCCAGTGCAGAACCCTGGAAGACGATAAATGTCTTGAAGTAAAAAATGGTGATACTTTTAACCCGCATAACTGGAAAATGGTCAGTGCCGTGGCTTTGGGAAGGTTTGTGGCTCTTTAATTTGGGTCTGTGGAAGTTGAGTTTAGAAGAGTCAAAAAGGTGCAGGAATAGAAATTAGAGTAGCAAGTAAAAAGCCCAGTGGCTGTAAAAGAGCTGAGCTGTTCTGCCTGGAAAAAAGCAGAGAGAATGAAAAAGTAATGGTTGGAAAAAGGAAGGTTCCTCCTCTCAGCCCTGTTAAGAAAGATGAGCAAAGCCAAGAGGCACAAAAGGAGCGGGGGACAATGAAGAGATCTGCCTTTATTAGTTCCCAAAGGAGAAACCAGGACTGGGAAGAAAATACCCTGAATGCAGTCCCTGCCAGAGGAATAGGAGGGACCACTGATGGACCGGTCCGGCTGTGTTCCGGGGTTGGGCAAGCAAATCCTGATGTCTGCCCAGCTGAAGTGCCCAGTCAATAGAGGACACCATGCTGGAACATCTGCCACCCTTGTTTAGTCTTACATTAAAAATAGGGCACAGACAGGAGTGTCAGAAGAAAAACTGCTTTTACTACTGTCTGCACCGAGTGAGTGGATAAACAGCTACTGGAACCCAGCAGAGGAAGGCTGTCAGCCTGGCAGAAGCTCGGTCAGATTTTCAGCTGATGTAAATCAGGAGGACTCTGTTATTAGCGTTGAACTGGCTTACAACAGCTGAGGCTCTAGCTGAGCCACTGAAGTGGTAAATAGTGCTGACAGCAAGTTGTGGCTTAAACAACCTTAAATGAACTCCATTAAGTGCTCGTTTCTGAAGAGAATGTTGTTGAAACCTGGAAATGAGGCTTTCAAAGGTTTAACATATTTGTCTGTTGTAGAGGGTTTATTTTGAAACCAGACGCACTGAGCGGCTCAGCACTGCTCCACATGGCAGGAGAGGCAGCACGCTAGGGACAGATCCTGCTCTCGCCTTCCTGCTGAAATTGGAAGTAACCTCTGCAGAGTCAATGTCATCACATTAGTGTCGGCGAGACCAGAGGTAGGGCAAGTGCGCGTAATTCCTTCCAGTGAGATGGAGACGATGACAGGCTAAAACCTATCTGAATAATTGAAAAATGTTGGTGATGTTGCATTCTTGGAAATAAAACTGGCACACGTTCTGCAGAAATCACAAAGTGGCTGAAACAATTGATCATGACAGGGTTGGGTGAAGAAACGAAGCAGGCTTCTGTGGGTTTGAATGGCTTGCACGCAGTTTTAGTAAAAAGACAAAGTGGGCAGGAGCAGAACCAGGCAGCAAAAATCAGGGCAGTGCTGCTTAGGCTGAAGTTTGCCACACAAATCAGGCAGGGGAGGGCTCGGGAGGTGGGGCTGGCCAGGCCAGCAATAGGGCTGGGCCTTCATGCAAGAGATAATCCAAGGGGACGAACGTGCAACCCAATTCACAGTAACAACCACAAGCACTAGCCTCAGCTTAGGCTTAGGGAGAGGGCTGTCTCATCCCTGATTTTTCAGGTACTTGGTTAAGATGTGCCCAGGTCACATTTTTAAAGGAGTATACATCACCGCAGCGCCTGACTGCCCAAGCCATGCTGAAAGGAGAGGGGCGGTGGTGGAGTTCCCAGCCCCAGTAATGGGCTTCCCAGCTCTGCTCAGGGATCGGTAGAGAGATTTTGAGTTAAGCGGCCACTGCCTGGTGAGGCTTGACCTCCTTCTCACAACCAGCAGCTCTGGGGGCCAGGGGAGGCTCGCGGAGCCAGACGGAGCTGTGTGGGTGTTAGATGAGCAGCAATGGCACAGTGATGCCATCCAGGCTTGTCCAGGGAAGGAGATGTACCATTGTTACAGATCACTAATTGCACTCCCAAAGAGAAGATGTCCACTGGAAGAAGCTGTCTTTCAGGGGGAGTCTAGCAAGGAGTTATAGGTGACAATACCAGTTGTGAGAAGCTAGAAGGGGAGAAGGAGCAGAGATCAAAGTGAAGGTGCTCAGGGAAGACCACGGATGATGGAGATTTCAAATCACCAGCTATCCTCAGAGTGATGGAGAAGGTGCAAAGCAGGGAGAAGATAATTTTGATCCGAAGTGTGTGCTAAAACACATCTGACATCATTTAGTTTTCAGGTGGGCCTGCCTGGGAAATTAAAAAAGTTTTTAAAATCGATTGGATAAATTTAAACACTAACTGCTCTATAGTACTAGGATTGCTACTTGCCTAGACATTTATTTCTTTAAAAATAAATGATGGCAGAAAGAAATATGAGGAAATGGTTTTCACAAGTCAGATAACAGAAAACGTATTGGCTTCTAATGCTGTGCTTGACTCTAGTGCTGGTTCATTCAGTGCCACAGCCATTAAGAAAGAGATTGAAGAAGCAGCTGGCTGTCGGGAATCACAATAGTGTGGATGGACATGTTCCACCATCAAATTAAAGCTCCTCACTAGCCCACATTCAATTCCTTGGCCAGATCCAGCAAAGGACAGAGGCATCTCCAAGAAGAATTTCAATAGAATTCCAGAGAATTACAATGGAATTACACAACAGCACAGAAAATATAATTTGTTGGTTATTATGGCTTGTATTTCTGTGGGTTCCAAACAAACAATCTCAGTGTAAATATTCCAAAAGCCATTGGAGTCCATTCTCAAAAAATGAAAAAAAGGGAAAAAAAAGAGGCAAATATAGACCTCTACCCAGTGTATTGTTGTTTATTCATTCAACAATCCTTCAAAACCCAGGGCCATCCAGACATGTCAGCAACATGTCGTTTCTACCTTAGAGAGATTCTGCCCTGAAGATTTAGTCTAGAGAAAACATAAACAGTAGGCTAGAGGGAAGAGCAGGTGATGTATGAGGTTTCGTTTAGACTGCAGTATCTTGGGGACAGGGACTGTCCTTTTGGTCTGTTTATGCCATCCACAGCACAATTGGAGCCCTAGGGCTCTCAGGCTTGACTGCAGTAGAAACTATAAACACCAATAACACAATAAGGTCTGAGATACTTTTAAGGTTGGCTGTCTGGAGGAAACCATTACGCATCCATCATGTGGCAGTGTGAACACATGCTCTGTATGCCTCAAATTGGGAGGGATTTTTGGCGAGTTCTCAAAGCTGTTTGTTTTTCCATTGAAATATGCGCAGTTAAATGGCATGTCAATTATCTCTGTTTACACCGATGCCGTTTTTCAGACTACCGGCATGTTTATTGCTGAGGAATCATAAATATGTTTAATTTTTTGCTCCCACTTTATACTACATAAAGACAGAGACATTTCTTTAATTATGAAAGCCTTTTTTTTTTTTTCCCTCCAGATTTCTTGTTGACATGAATAGTCTTTGTCTTTTGTTTTCCCACATTGCTGGAGGATGGGTAGCAAAAACACTAATGGATTTGGACCAGCAACACCACTTAAAGACTGGGAGAGGAGAAAAAATGTCTCATCTTTTACTACTGAAGCCTAATACTAACTCACTAGTCAATCCATGGCACTAACGCTGCTGCCAAGAGATGCAGAGTTTTCAGAGGCAAATGAGCCACTAAGGGGTAAATAAATCTTTTCCAATATGGTTTAATCTGATCAACTGAGACCAAAAAAGAAATCAGCTCATGCAGATTACCATATTGGATCCCACCAAAGATCTTTGCCATACTGTCGTGTAGGAAAGACCATCGTTGGGGTATGCATTGCACAGGAAAATATTTTTATCTCTTTGTAGGCAAGTACTACAGTTAAAGGATTTTTATTCACATTCCGTGATTCAGAAAAAAAGATCATGGCAATCAAAAGATCATGGCAATCAAATAACAAGTTGTAAGCTTAAAGTCAGCTTCCAACTGCAGAGGTCAAGCATACTATTAAAACCACAAAGCAAAATAATAATACCAGTTACATGATGAATGGGTAATCAATAATGAAATGTGATGCCATTTAATTAGGAGATCTTTTAAACAGCCTTGGCGGGGTGGGGAGGGGGGGTAGAGGGGAAAGAGTGTTTAATTGCAGGAGCAATATTTGGTAGTTGGGAAGTTGAAACCCATTTCTGAAACCAGGCTTCCCAAAAGAAAGTAGGTCAGAGTTAGGATGCTGTTAAGCAATAGAGTTTGTAGCACTTAGATTACTGTTGAGATAAAGGGCCCTGTTTATTTAAGTTAATTCATGTGGCTTAGTCTATTTTTTATGCTCAAAGTACAACAAGGAGAGTGAAGTGCCCTATCTAGAGGATTGCTTCCAGATCTATGGTACAGCACCTGCAAATGAAAGCTTCCTGACCACAACCGCTAGACAAAACCAACAGTTACCCTAATATGCTGGAGAGGCAGCTATTTCCCCAAATAAAAGCATCTGAGCAATACCATACTAGAATATGCATTTCTTTTTTAACCTTTTTATACAACTCCGAATCGCCTTCAGCAGTTCTAGCACAGCCTTCACCGTGTGCGGGACGTTGGGGTGATGTGCTAGGCTGGAGCTCTCGTTCACTCCCTGCCTGTCTTACTCTGCGTGCTGCGGGAGATTTGGGTTCTCTCTTGGTGAACGAGTGCCACGGAGCAGATGGGATGGAAACAGCAATGTTCTTGCCATTCAGTTCGCTCCTCATGAGCGACGTTTTGGCATTAATATCATGAGAAGTGCCAGCTTCTTGAGAGCTGCTTTTTCGTTTATGTGACCCCATGTGACGGCTCCCTCTCATAAGATTTCCTCTAATTTTATTTATTCCAGCTGAATTACAGCTGTAAGCTACTTGGGGCACAGACTGGTAGTGCTCCCTCCTCAAAACTAGAGGAGGGAGAGCCAGCTGTGGGGAAGAGAAGCAATGCAAGGACTGTGCTGTAGGAAAATCTTCAGCTAAACTGTTATCCTCCATATATGATTCCCTATGCTTGGCCTATTCAAGGAAGTCTTCGGGAAAATACCTAAGAGGATTTTTGCTTTCAGATTAAGTGATTTCTAGATGATTTTACCCATAGTGAATCAGCAGGGGGTGAGTTTAGCTGCCTTTTGCCTACACCAGAGGAAGAGACGCTCGCTCTTCTGAAAATCATCCACAAAATTAATGAAGACATGAATGTATATTAGGCTGAACCTATTTAGCTTACTAAAGTCTCCTCTCTCAGATTGTTTCCTTCTGTGTGTGTCTCTACATCACAGGCTCTTCTGTTTGTAATTTCCAAAGCTGAAAAAAAAGAAGAGATTGTATCTGTTTTAGGAGTCACCCTCAGCTTTCAGCAGTCAGAAACTATACGTACAGTAGTCAGCCTAAAATCCCACAGGAAGATTGAAGGCCATGCTATATGCAGTTCATGCAATAATGATGACTGTCACTGTACTCATCAAGTACAATCTGAGGTGAGTGTCACTATTAGCAAGGAAGGAAGAACCTAAATGTGATGTCAATTTATGTTTTGCTGTGTTGGATCCATTACTGGAATCTTTGTTCTATAAAACTTTGGCTAGGATCATTCTTACTCTCCTGAGGAAAATAAAATGTTTTGTCAATGCCAGTTTCTTTGACTCCTATTGTTTTCACTGGCTTTGGGAACAGATCCTTATTTTTGCTTTATTTTTTAATTCTCTTTTACGTCCTCCTATCTAATGAATAGACTGATGCAAGAAATCAGTAAAGAAGGAAAAATGGAAAATAAGAAGCTACAAAAAATAACACGGAGGCCATTTCAGGAGCAAGCAGAAAAATCTTCTGTAAGATGAAGACTTTTCTTCTAATGGTTTGAATCCTTGTTTGAGTGATGCAAGTAAGAGAAGCTGAGGAGCAGTGGGTAGCAGAGAAAACAGGCTCTTCTTTTCCTCTGAAAGATTTAAGAATCTTTCTGCTGTTATTAGGCTGAGGTTCTCAAATACCTCCTGCATGGCTTTTGTGCTGCTGAAATAGAAAGAAAAAAGAAAAAAAAAAATCCAGGATGATGTAAGTGACACTTTCTGGGCTGTTGTCAGAAAAGCAGATAAACATCCTTCAGTCCTTGCCAATGGTTCAGCTGTACCACCTTCCACACCTCTCTCCCTCCTGCAGGAGGACATGGTGGACGTGTCCGAGGAAAAATCTGCCTTCCAGCTCGAAGAAGACTCACAAGGAAAACAGGCCTTTTCTCAGACGGAACAAGAAGAACCTGCATTGCAGGACAGCAGTGCAGAGGGAGGTGCTCTAGCCCTGAATAGCTGCACTTCTCACCCTGGAGAGCCACGGGGCATCCCTGATCCTGCTGCAGGCTCAACCGCTGCAGTAACCTGTGTGGGACCTCCTGGGGTCTTACTGCACAGCCCGGGCCCGCAGCTGTGGAGAAAGGACCTTGGGGGCTCTGGACGTCTTCCACAGCATTTTGTGTTTAGGGACCTTGCTTTGATAACTTTTTACTTGTTTTTCCTTTGCTTTTTTTTTTCCCCCACCAGCTACACTTCTGTCAAATCCCAGTTTCCACATGAAGTTTTGCACCAAACTGAGTGAAAGCACCAAGATAATCTATTTGTAACAAAATACTTTCCCTTCGCTTTAGTAAACTTAGCGCTTCCCTGTAAAAACAAACTCTTTAGTTATTCAGGTGTGACTAGTCACCATATTAAATCACCATACTACCTCCTTGGCGTAATAATACATTTATTTAAAATTTCATTTTAGAATCACTCTTCTTTTGCTGACATTTAATTTTGCACAGGAGTAACACTATCATAAAAGAGCCCAGGTGTAAAAATATTACGTTTTTAGTAATTATGTACTGTCCATTACTACTAAAAACTAGAAAAACTATCAATATCCAATTGACTGGAATTACTAAGTTCCAACATTTAAGAGGAACCATTTAAGAGCTATGTTGCAGTGTAAATGCCTGTGTGCCTCTGCCATACTCGACCCTTTGCTGAGATCCTTTTTAAAGTGAAATTTTATGCTTTTGCATAGGTAACTGGTATTTTTAAACATTTTAATATTAACATTGCTAAGATACAGGTCTAGCAGTAGAGGAGAGCACGAGGAAGAGAAGAGACAAGGACAAGTGGCATGTTTAGTGAATGTCATTTTGTCAGGTTCATATCTACAGCTTTCAGATGATGTTTTGGCTTCCCAAATGAAGCTTGGGCTCCTGCAACAGTAACAGTTATGACTGCAGTAGCTTTCAGTTTTTTTAATCCTAATTTCATATATTAGAGGCTCTTTATAATGAAACTTGAAGGATTCAGAGTCTAATCTGATTGTACGGCAAAACAGACTGGAATTAATCTCTCTGACCTTTGACAGTGTAGTTTACCACCTAGGTAACTAGTAGGCAACCAACTAGGTGCCTTCTTTCATTCATGGAGAAATATAGTCTCCAGTGAACAAGACTATGAGAAATTCCAGTGAATGATTCATGCCATCCTGATACAGGTACCTAAAATGAGTGAGTCAGTATGCATGGGTACTTCTCTCTTGCTCCATAGACAAAACCAGCAACCTAAGGATTTCGTTAACATAAATATCCAGCTCAGACATGGTTAATGCTTGGTTAGAAGAATCCATACAGTTGTCTCTGACATGTTGGATCGGACCCTGCAAGGACATGTGCATTTGGAAGTAGAGTTTGCTGAGAGAAAAAAAAAAACAGTTACGCCCTTTTATTTGGAGAAATGTCTGTATGGCTGTTTGTCCAAATTACAACTTTTTTTTTTTGTCAGAGTAGAGGGACCATATTGGTTCTAACAGTGACTGGGGAAAATTTTTCAGTCCAAGCTAGAATTTGTTATCAAAATGAAGAAAAGCCCCTAACCATAAGATAACCTTGTGGTGATCCACTTGAGATAGGGAAGAGTTGACCTTAAGAGTAGGTCTTAACAGGCAGGTGTTAAGGTCACTGGGCTAACATGTGCTGTGGTGAGAGTCTTTCTCTTTCTCTGGTAGTTCACGTAAAACATCAGGGAGTCACGGCTTCATTCTAGCACAGACCAGACCAGACCATTTTTACAATAGAAGTTTTCATAGGGTAGAAAATTTTAGTTCCCCTTTCATCACTCTGAAAGATTATTCCAAGAGGGGAGACAAAAATCTGCACTAAATACCAGTTGACTTTTCATTTTGGCTTCCTTGAAATGACCAATACTATCTTTTCCAGGCTAACAAGAGTCAGTTCATTCAGTTTTGATGCTGTGAAATTTAGATGATACTCTGCTATTTATTGTTTGGGCTATTGCCGTTGTCTCAGAGCCCTAGCAGGGGACCGAGCCTGCAGTGTGCTACATCAGGCAAAAACAACTGAAAGGACAGCCTCTCTGAATCTCTCAAAAAAACCTTGCAAGAGCTGAGGGTTGCTTCCAGAGCTGACCTGTAGTAAGGCTGCAACAGCAGCACTATGTTGTAGTCCAGCCTTTTTCACGCAGAGATGTTTGGGGTGAGGCAGAAGATCTGCCCTTTCGTAATGCTCAGTAATCGGTGAGGTTCTCCAGAGCTATCGCAACTTTTCAACTCCATGTTCTCACAAGTTCTTTCCTTCATGATTTTCTCCTCTCTGCTGGCCCTTCAGCACATCTGGATCTCTTAGATTTCTCCTTATTGCCCTTATTTTTCTCCTTGATTTCTGTCAGAAATTTTCCACACATTGTTATCTGCAACTCCCATCTCTGCCTCATTGCTATTCTTTTTCCTAAGCTGCAAGTGGTTTGCATGGTGGTTTCTCCCGTCATGTTTTTATCAGGCATCCTCCAGTAACATTCCTGCATTTGCCCTTTTTCTTGCCCAAGGTTTTGTTTACCTTCTCTATCTGCTCTGGGTCTGCATGTTTTGTGGCTGTTGGATTTCTCAAAATTGCAAGGTTTGGGCTTTTTGGTTTTTTTAAGGGTTGGGTTTTTATCTTGCTAAGATGTATGTTTCTCTTTTCTTTCTCTTCATTTTAAAAACTTTCTTCTAATCAAATGAAAGGAATTAAAAACAAGGAGGAAAAGCCTAAGAATTTAAATTCCAGTCTTCGTTCTGCCACAAGGAACCAAGAATTCTTTCTATTTAAGACAGTCACAGATTTTATCATTGTGACTGGTTTCCATTAACTTTGTAAGTAGAAAGACATTTAGTAAAGTTGAAAGCTGTCTCTTATGTGATGACAGACTTTGCCTGTTTTAATATTTTTACTGGTTAACTACCAAATCCCGAGTCTATCCCTGTCTACACCCAACATTTAGTGTTCACTACTCCTCTGGCAAGAAACATGACTTAGAAATATATCTTCCATACTAAGCTTTTGAAAATGTGTAGTATTTTGTGTTAGAAAAACACTTTCAACATGTGAAAGAAATTGCCACAATAAGGCCTCCTTGAGAGAAAGAAATGGCAAAAAAAGGGTGCAAGGGATCAGGCAGAGAGCTTGCTTCGGCAAATACAAGACACCAGAGAGTCTACTTTAGTTACTGCTAATGCATACACCTCAGGCAGGATGAACTGGTTATATAGATTGAGAAACTTGTTAAACCAATAATGATGCCATGCTGGGATCCAGTGATGCCGAGCCAGATTTTGTTTCTGGAAGTCAGGACCCAGTTTAGTCGTGTTGAAACCCTTGCCACTGCCATCAGCGAGCAGAACGAAGACCTTGTACCTGGTTCGCCATCTGTTCCCACACCTGGCATCATGGCTATGTGCAGCTGATCCCACTCCTTGCCTTGCTCAGGGAAATGGGAACAATGAGAGCTGAAAAAAAATCCGAGTAGCCTAGCAGAGATTTGAATATATGTAACACAGAGTAGTTATTCTAGAGTTTATCTTAATGCCTCGCATATTTCATTCTACAAAAAGAAATATCCCCCCTGGAGATAATGTAATTTATTCAATCTTTTTCAGTGTAAGCAGTATTGGCTGGACTATTTCCCACTCTATGCTCAAGTCAAGCCAATGGCAGGAAGGGACTGCCAGCCCAGTTCTGCCACGAGGAGAAAAATTCACATCTGTCTGGGAGAGTTACATTGGTAAAAAAGGCCCCGTAGGTAGAGTTGATGTCCAAACAGCTGCTTCCAGCACGGCTTGTTGTGAGCGACCTGACTGCAAATCACTACTGGTGGCTCTCCTGGTCCTGGACAGCTGCTGGGCGGGGAGCACAGAGGTAGCAATGAAGTTCATCTGCTCTGCCCAATGGCGCAGAGGGTGAATTGAGATCCCTCTTCTTTCATCTTGTTTTCCCTCTCCACTGAGCAAGGGAGGACAGGACAGGAGGCACATCAGACAGGAGGCAAGGCATTTTGCTCTCCCTGTGAAATGAGAAATTAGCTCTTTCTGACTGTTTCAGACTTTGTCTTCTGTGCTGCACGGTCTGTCTGGCACCACTGCTACATGGGAGGTACTCCTTAGGAGCTCAGCAAAGCTACCTTTGCATCTCCTGCAATCGGGCTACCTCATGGTTACTAGATGCTGTCAATTTTAGATTACTGCCTAGAGAAGACAGATTGGGATAGAGTACTAAGAGGAGAGACAGGCTCCTCCCATGATCCATTTCCTACCCACCAAGATTTTTCTTATTACAGTTTCTTGGGAAAGCTTTTCTGTTACAAAAGTTCTTCTCTGATGTCCCTCCACACTGCTTTTTCCCCTCAGTATCTTAGCTTCTGAAAGGCTCCAATATTACAATAAGTTCCAAAAAAAAAAAAAAAAATCAAAGTGAGGCCCATAAATAAAGCTCTGCAAAAGAGGTTCCTCCAGAAGGGAACTTCACTCACTCTCTCTTCAAAAGAAACAGATGCTGCATTCTGCAGAACAGGTAGGACCATATCCGTCGTTGGTGTTATCGGGAGACCATACCGCTGTACTGATGGCAGGTCCCCTTCCTCCTTCCCTGACTGCACACCCGCAAGGCAGTCATTCCAGCAAGTCTTCCTCTACCGCAAGGCTTCCCTACTGTTGCACCTCAAACTCCCTCCCAAGCCATGCCGAAGGCCACCAAAGGCCAGAGACCTGGTAGGAACAGAACACAGCCTTGGGCCATGCCTATTTGACCTGCCATTGAGCTGCAGGGCTGAGGCTCCCCAGGGCCTGCCAGCGGGGATGGCATCCCCAGCACAGCAGGCCAAGATCTCCCACATGGATTGTCCTCCAAGCCAGGCTGGAGAGGACTTAGTCAACCTAAACATTATCTAACCCTGCCTGCTCTGCAGAACTGTAGTTCTGACTTTCAATCCTGAGTGCTTGCTTCTATTCAGATACAACTGTTGCTAATTTCATTCTTAGTTTATTATTGGAAAAAGGCTTCCCTATGTAATTACTAGAAACAGAGAATCCGTAATATACTCAAAGCTGTGAAAACTTAATCCTGGATAATTTTTTACTCTCCAAGAAAAGTCACTAAGACTGATCTATTCTTTCAATCAAGTACACCCATTTAGTTTATTTTTAACATTCCTTTCATTATGTTATGAGCTTCTTAAGGATAATGAAATAATTACTTGTCTCTTTGATTGATCTTTGTTTTGAAAGGAAACTTTAACAGTGTTATTTCTAGAGGAGGCTTACGATATAATACAATTAAAGGAAAACATGACATGAAAACACATTAAAGCACATGTTCCAATAATTAGACCCACAATCCTCGTCAGCTAGAGCACTGTGCAGGGAGGAGTTACTGTAAAAATTTATGAGGGAAGAATTCATATTCTTTTGCTTAATAAAGCAAATATATTAATAATGACATTTATTAACATTGTATAGCTGTAGCAGTCAGTGAATAACCTCCTTCTGCTCTGGAAATTTCTTCACTTGCTACAGAGAACCACAAATTCTGGTGTTTTATTTTGTTAACAAGAAAACATCTTAAAAATATGGTAACTTGGAATCAGTTCTAAATTTGTCCCTTGCGTGAAAGATTTTTGCTGTTCTTCATGTGTGGGGAAATTTACCTTCACCCTGGATCTACTACTCTACTAGTTTTTTTTTCTTTTCCATGTTAGCATTCCCCATGTCCTCCAGCAGCTTTCCAGAAACAAATGAGCAAATGGAATAAAAAATGAAGAGCTACAGTTGTATATATTAAATATAACGCATGGCAGGCACTACGGCTCTGTTTGGGACACTTACCGTGTAGACAAATATCAAAAAATGCTCATTACCTAAGAGCTGTCAGAGTATAGAAACATGTTCTTGTTTAGATAACTAAACCTCTCTAAAATCACTCATCTTTTAATAATACTCAAAGCCCATCTCTTGCTCTTTAAAATTAATTGTATTTGCATCCTTGGTAAACTGGATGCTGAAGTATTTTAGCAGTAACCACTTTTTAAAGCTTTTATTCAGTCAAGAAACGGAAAGAATCCTGAGAGCAAAGCATCCCCAGCATATCAGTAGGAAGCTGTACAGAGGAGTGCTTTGACAAGCTCCGGGCTTCCACAAGTAAGAAATCTACTTTGCACAATTCTCTGTGACAGCACATGATGGGGGAAGGTTCAAGACCTGATATAATTGGGTATAACCGAAGTGTGGATATGCATGCATGCAAATTAGAAGGAAAAAAAAAAAAAGAAAGAAAAGAGAAGAGATCCTGAACCTGGATGCACATGCTGTCAGCTTGAAATACAGCTGTGCTGATGATCAGACCGTAATGAGACAGTTTAGGCAGGCTGTGCTAGACTGTATAGGCAGGCACCTCCTGCTCCCACAAAGCATTAAAAAAGAATGGGGTAGAAAAGCCTTTCACCCTCAGATGATGACCTCGTGCCCTGTTAGGACACTGACCCAAGGGCAAGGCTTGAGCACTGGAATCAAGGATTTTCTAAGATGTACTTTCTGTCCCATCTTCTGTAACTTGACTTCTCAGTAACAAGGCTGAGATCGTAGATAATCAAAATATTCAGGACTTTTTTTTTTGTCCAGTTGCATTTGCATTCAATTTAAATATTTGGGGTTTGGCAGGGAAGGGCGGAAGGGTGGAAATTTTTCACTTCTTTGAATCCTGGACCCAATAATCTTTTCTTCATTTAAGATCAATGAAATCACTTAGAGACTGTTAGTTTGCTTGGACTCATGCTGGACAAACAGCCCGCTCTGCCTCGGAGGAAAGGAGAAGCAGGTCTGTGGCACCTCGGGGAGCCCTGTGTTGATGTACATGGCTTGACCCTCTGCTGAGGTTTCAGTGATGCTGTAGTGCCTTTTTGTAGCAAATGACGATTCACTAATCATAACGACTCTTTTTAGCATCCACCCATATGTGGCACTAACAGTGCAAAACTACATCAGCAGTTATGCAGTGTCTGACAACGTGATTTGGCAACTTGGGAGGGAAAGTGAAGACTCTGGGTGAACCAAGGAGGTTTAGGTCATGCTCTGTACTTGTCCAAACTGGAACCACAGGTTTAACATTTCTCCTCTTGAGAAGCTGGGGCACTGATCAAAGCTGACCAACGTTACTTCTGCAATGTGGATGGGATCTTCTGGTCTTGTCTGAGAGGTGTTCTAGCTGTAGGTACGCTGAAGAAGCAGTTCAAGCCTGGGACTATCCAGAGTTTGGAGTTCATGCTGGGAAAGGACACTGTCCTTGTTTTTCAGGATGCCTGTAAGCCTACGTTAGTAAACACAGATGACGGCAATTACGCCTTTGGGAGAATCTTGGCACATTGGGACTGACCGTTTTTCTGATGGAGAACTGAGATAGCAGAAGAAACCTTTATCCTCTAGCTGAACAACATCTTGAATCTGTTTATGTGTGTATGAAAAAAATTAATCAAACCTCTACAGGCTAGATTCCTCAAGGATGATAAACACTCGGCTGGCTTCAGAATCCTGCACAAAATCCTACGAGTTAAACCTGGTGAGCTGTTTGACTCGAGATAAACTTGAGGAGCAAGGCTGTGGGGCACACGTAATGAAGTATTATCACAAGGAGAGGTCAAGCCTTTTCTGCATGCAGAACAGGTACTGAGTCACTCCAGTGGTGTCTTTCACTTTGTGTTACTAATAAAGCCAATAAATACTACTCCCCTCTTTGCTTTTATTTGATGTCCCAGAGGTCAGAACCTGATCTCTGCCAGGATGAGTAAGGATCCTGGCTCAGTGGTAGATAACCTCTGAGTTTCAGTTTAAGGAGGATTAATAGGAAATCAAACACAGAAATCAAACACTGGTTTATCTGGGAGAAGGGCGTCGGGAAGGTAAGCCCAACCTCATTTCTGCACGTCTGAAACAGGTGATGGTTGAACATAAAGGTGGTCTAGTTTAGCCTGTGAGGTCAAATGGAGCCTCCTCCTTGCGTCAGTACACTGTCCCGGCTTCTCTGCAGCTTGGGAGGACAGGACACACAGCTCAAGTGAGACAAGCAGCCGATCAAACTTCACTTTGCTTGAATCATTCTCTCTCATCCCATCATTCCCTAAACAGCAAGATGCTGATGATACTTACCTCCCAGTGGGTGGATTCAAATCCCTTTCCCCAGAGAGATCTGAACCTGCATCTCCCACACATTGGCTCAGTGCCTTAAATATTTGGTAGAGTATCTGGATATCCTCCATAGTGCTGTAAACCTAGGCCAAAAATAGTTTCCAGCTGCAACTATATGACTAATTTGACCTGGGACTACTTTTGGAGGGCAAATATTTTATTCACAAAAGAAAAGTAATTGCCCTCTCTATTAAGAAGAGAGAAAGGAAGAGACTCTACTGCTACAGAAAATGAGCCATGAGATCTTGTAGACAAGGTTAACAGGCTACACTAATACACATCACCTTTTCCCAAGCTATAGTTTGAAAAATCTGGAGTTCTCCTCCCCATCTCCTCTTATATACAGCCATATACTTACTTACGGATGGGTTTTGAGGATATCTCAAAGTCATTAGCATATTCTCATAATGTGTGGTAATAATTATACATATTTTATAGCTGCAGCCTCGGGGAGTGCAGATAGAGGTCTCAAACATGTCTTTCCAGGAAAGAACATTCAAATTATCAAATCATAGAATCATTTAAGATGGAAAAGGCCCTTAAATCACTGAGTCCAACCATAATCCTAACACTGCCAAGTTTTCGCCTTCCTACTCCTATGTATCACAATAGCAACAGATTTTGGGGAGGAAGGAAGGAGGGAGCCTGAACTACCAGCTCAGAGTATCTTAAACCAATTTATCAGTGTGTTTATCAAGACACTAATAGTTTGATATCTTTATTGAGAAGTTTGTAAAACACTTCGTTCTGTGCAACTCAAATGGGTAAAAGTCCTGGTCCTAGGTTTTAAAAGACATTTAAAGTTAGGCTCCTAGGATCATATTTAGGCTTATAAATAAATAATCAAATTTTCACATGTGCTACGCTCAACAGCTTCTCCTAGCTTAACGTGGTTGCAGCTGGAAGGTCAACATTTTTGCAAATCAGGATACTTAGGGGCTTGAATGCAGACTTGAGATGAGGATTTGCAAAGAGAGTTAGTGCCCAATTTTTATTGAGAAAAGGTTTAGGAGTTTCATGAGCATAACTTTTAGGCATCCATTAGGAAAATCTCAGCTTTGCTGTAAATGCCTCTGGATTCCTTAGATTTCATTCATTTGGCAGCCAGGCACCTAGTTCTGTCGTCTAAACCAAAAGAAATTTGCCCAGTTCTGTACAACTTATGTAGTCTTTCTTTGGAAAATAAATAAATCATTCAAATGGAAATACTCAAATAGCTGGGCATGTCTCCAGATACAGTATGCCTAGCTTAGTGGCAAAAAAGTTACGGCACACATCCTGTATTGTCGAGGACAGTGAATGTTTTGGCTGCCCTAATAGAAAAACAATAATTCAATCATGTATTATAAAGGAATTTCCTGCAGAAGTTTGGCCCCACTCAATCATCCTATTAGATTTTTCCTTAATGTGGAAGAACAGCACATTAAATTCATTACATACATTAGACCAGCTACATTTATTTCCAGATGGGTTTCCAAAAAGTGGTTGAAATGCCTAAAAAAAAAAGACATTTTGAAGATGCCTTTATGTGTAACTCACATAGCATAACAACGCTGCAGTCTTACACCACTGTATGCCCATAATTCTTTCTCGCAGTGGAAGGACACATTTAACACAACTAGCTGCAAGTATTTTATAAATCAATAATAACAGGCCCACAGGGCTAGCATCATTGTTTTATTTTGCTGGCAGGAGCCCACCGGACTTGGATATTATGCAAAGGTGAGAGAGGATGTGTGAGGAGACAGTTATACTAATATACGCATTTCCCCCCTCCCTCTCTCCTCCTTGGAGTAACTGTCTTAACATTACATGTGGTGATTTGTCCTCAGCAGTTCCAAATTACCTGTTGGCTCTGGCACATTAAATAAATACCCAATTAAGTATTTCTCTACTCACAGAGTACGAGGAAAATGCAGTTCAAAGTGCTCTGCCACAGCCCTATAACTCTCACCGAAGTGTTTTACATAGCTTTCAGATGGAGAGGAGTTAGATCGATATCAAGCCTTTGGAAAATAGGGCTGCAGAGTGATCTTTATGCCATTTTAGGGATTTAGCTTTCCCAGAATACAGGCTTGCACATTTAGTCTTGATTGGGGCCTGGGATTGTGCTCCTTGAAAGCAGCTCTGCTCCCGTCAGAGCCTATAAGGTATGCTGTCTATGATGAGGAGACTGAAGCTCCCTAAGGAAAAGTAAAGGAGGTTTGTCACCTCCAGAGATGACACTGCTGGCTAGAACCCCTTTCCTTAAAGCTTCTCAAAGACCAGAACCTCCTCTGTTTGTAAAGACTCCTACACTGCCTGACTTTCTCCCAGCTGCAAAGCCACAACTCTCAGCAAGAACAAGAGGAAATGGCCTCATGTTGTGGCAGGGGAGGGTTTAGGCTGGATATGAGGAAACGCTTCTTTACTGAAAGAGTGGCCAAGCACTGGAACAGGTTACCCAAGGAAGTGATGGAGTCACCATCCCTGGAGGTGTTCAAAGAACGTGTAGACATAGCACTTCAGGACACGGTGTAGTAGATGTGGTGGTGTTAGGTTGATGGTTGGACTTGATGATCTTGGAGGTCTCTTCCAACCCTAAAGATTCTATGATTCAAAGCAGATCCAGACAATCTTGATGGCAACCTCCTTCCTACCTGAGGCTGCTCTGAGGAGCCCACGGAGGTTTCTGAGCAGTATTAACACAATTGTGTGCATGCTGTGTGCCGCTCTCTCAGCTGCACAATCAGTGCTGTAACAAGTTAGCAGCAACATGGCCAGGCTTAAGGAGAATCTTCCATGAAACTCTCCCATCATTGATTTGTTTACGCAAAGTGTAATTGCCTCTCCAGTGGGAAGATGAGCTTATTGGGGGGAGCTGGTGCAGGCTGTTCGAGTGTCCAGCACCTTCTCTGTTGATAACATCATGCACACTATAGACGTACAGGGATGGGATGGTTTACTGTTTCAATAAAAAATCACTCCTGAACTGAAATTGTATAAAATTGCACATAGACTAGGCTTCAGAATGACTTACTAGTTTAGTAACACAGAATACTTCACTAAAGTACTTAGTTGTTTGGTTACACTTCGGCGGTGCAGGGAACTTTACACAGTGCCCACACCAGACCAGGACACAGCTGTGGTCACAGAGCAGCTGGCCGCACTCAGCTACACCAGACTGGGTGCTATTGGGGTGCCACTTCACCTGTGCTCCTTGTCTGTCAGGGTCACCAGATATGTGGAAGTTCTGCAGCTGAAGTCTTGACTGATGCAGACACGGACAGCCGCTAATTACACCTAGCAAGTGACTGAAAACTGTCATTTTATCTGTACTTGGTGCTGGGAAAGGCTTACTATTCTTGGATCTGTCACAAAAACATTTCAAGTTGTCACAATGCCTCTCTCTGAAAAGAGGCAGAAGGCTCCAGTATTTCAGTGGTGCCAATGCAAACAGTTTCTTAATCACCGTCACTCAAGTGTCTCCTCATGATCACCCCTGGACCCTGTGTTGCACTCCAGTACACATATGCTGTCACATATTTCAAAAAATCTACATTTTATGCATATGTAAATACACCTACTTTGCATTCATGCATGTAATACAGGTATCACTTTCCTAAGTCTACAAGATCTGCAGCTTTACTGGTGCACGTGCACGTCTTCTGCATATTTAGAAATTATATCAACAAGAAGTACTTGCCAAGATTTTTCAGGAAGGAATCTGAATTGGGTAACAGCTGGAAGACAAGCCAGAAATTGTGATATACATGCCCGTAAAGTACCGCTACACACACTGGAGCTGTACATTGCGTTCCTCCCCGTGCCGGCAGCGGGAGCAGGTGGGATGCTTTGTGGTGGCACCCCAGCAGCCCTCCTGCACCCCCACGGTTTTCAGCACGGTCTCCTGGGTGCCCCTCTGTACACTGCTGGTACAATTTGCCTATACTATAATTTAACATATGTTTAGACTGCTTCTGTAGGCCTATAAAATGTTAAAAACACATATATTTGTAATAATTCTGGGTTGCCTGATGTGCTGGAGACTTATTAGATGCCTACAACGTGTGTCCTCCGTCAAGCTGAATCCTTCGCCTGGTCATTTCTGCCAGGTTTTCCACAGCAAAGAGGGGCAAAGTCCTCATCTATCAGTTCCAAATGACTAAAACCGCAAGGTTGAGAATATCACAGTTATCGAAAGGTCAGAAACTATAAACTATCTATTTATAATATTTTGCTATGCGGTCTCCTGCTGTGCTGAACCCAGCATCCCTCCTCTTCAAGCCGTAGGTCCTTTGTTCTGCACTGATGGAAATAGTTTCATACCATTTCAGATGTCCCACTGGGACATTTCTTTGTGGTTGTTGCATTAATCATTCTCTTCTCTGAACTTGCAACGTCCCTAATTCTAGATCTGTGTTTGTAGTCACACCCCATCACCTTTCTTACTAGTCAAACCCTTCCTGCCTCATTGTTTATATTCATTGCAAAAACATGGAATTAAAGATAGAATTCAACTGGATAGGCCCTTATGAAGTCTTTCTGTATATCAGTTAATTTATACTGTTAATAAAAACCCGGACAAAACCCGACAAAAAAGTGAAATAATTATTAAGTACACTGTTAAAAGTAGGTAGTAATTTGTCGCTCTTGTTATAGGGAAGCTTGGCACATTTTTCTACCTTGTATGTTTTCCAACCTTACTTTTTTCCATCATGAACATTCATTGCTGGAGAGCACAGCATCTCTCTCTGAACAAAGCTCTACAGACGAACGAGATTATAGACCGCGTTCTGATTTCTCGTATGTTGAAGAAATACAGTATGATGCCAATTACTTCAGGGGGGAATGTCTCTGGATTTATACCACTGTATCTGAGATCATAATTTGACTCCTTGTGAGTAATTGAGGTCATGTGTCTCCCTTTTCAACTTCACCACTGTAATGCCTACGCCTAATGCTGGAGGGTGAGTAGCGTGAACCATCCCAGATGACTGAGTCATGAACATTTTTTCTAGATGAATATATGAGAGTTTATATGAAAGCAAGTAATTGCTCTTCATATGTGGCTGGGATATTATTTCATTAAGAAAACTACTCCCTGTTCATGCAGAAGCCCTAAAGATCAAGCAGCTGCTAGTGCTGAATTAAGTTTTCCTTGGGGTTAGAGCACAAAGTCAAAACTCCTGGGTCCTTTTTCATTACCTTCCTCAATTTGTGACTTTGGACAAACTCCCTGGGATCTCTGTGCATCAGTTACCCATCTATAAAGTGGAACGAAACCTTACTTTACGAGCGAAGAGAGATGTGAAAGTTAAGCACATGGGTCAAATTCTGTCCTCTTACTCATACCAAAACAGTCCCTTCCTCTGTGCTCCTCAGCTGTTTGGCTCCATGACATCACTGAGGAAAGCCGGACTTGGTGTAAGTTCGTATGTTTACCCCCAGCTCTCTGGGTTGGTAAAACACTCTGAAACTCTCCAATGAAAGCAGCCCTATAAATCCAAAATGTTCTTGCGGTTCAGGTTTGCTCTTTGTTTGGGTACAGATTCAACATCTCGCTTCCTCAGCTTATGAGACAGGTTGTTATTACAACCCTCTTTCCTACCTCCTAACACCTACTTAAACAGAAATCACTTCTTCTGCTCTCACATTCAGGGCACAGAAATCTATTTAAACTTGCCTTTCGACATGAAGGAAATCATTAAAATCAACCTCAGCCCCTCTCCCCCTGAGGGACTCCTGTCTCGTTACACCAAACCTCTGCAAGCCAAGCCTACAGCACGTCTTTAACTTTGCTTTTCTCAGGAAGGACCTCATCTTTTGAGACTAAAGAGACTTCTCTGAAGCCATGAGCAGCACAGGAGAGGAAGGGCATAGGGGGAAAAGAGTTCTCCTCCCCAAGGAGCAGTTTTAATATGACTGAGGAAGGGAATTAAGACTTCAGATCAAGGCTTTAGCACTGTGTCATGTAAGAGACACCCTTTAGCATAAAATCGCTGTATTCAGGGAAAGCAGGACATTATCAACTATGCTTATACAATCAAATTTGATAATATCTTATACCAATTGATGAATGTGTAAGTAGCTACATAACTTATAAGGCATCAGAGGTCTGTTTTGCTAAGTCTTCTCCCTATGGTAGCAACTTTTCCTCCCCATATGTAATATTTAAACCATAGCCATCCAGGTTAGTGACAGAAACCCGTTATTTTCAAGCTGCCACAGCTGTACAGGTGGCAGGTTGCATTAGTACCAGGATGAGGTCAAAGAGAACATCACTGAACCCAGTAGTCATCCACCCAACACCCCCAGCAGACATACACTCACACTGGAGACGTCTCACCTTGCCTCGCATGAGGGCAAGGGTCCAGAGCCACCAAACCCAGATGTGTTCCAGAGATCTACTAGTGCACACGCTAAAGAGCATATTTGTGATACCACAAATATTTAAGTGTGGTCTCTGCAAGTGGGAGGAGAAACTGCTCTCTCCAAAAGCTTTTGGCCACAGGATTTCCCTATCTTGCCAGCCTCCACGCATCCTCCTGAAGCTGTGAGTTTGGTGGGAAGGCCTTAGATAATCACCTGGCATCTTTCACAACCCTCATAAAAAGAGCTGGTGAGAACTCTTTACATATCATCATACGTATTTGAGTTTCCACAGGACAAAGTAACAGTTCCAGGAAAGGAGAGAGAAAGCATGTAGTCAGTGATAAGGTGTTCGGGGTGTCATCTGTCAGGTGATGGAGTTGGGAAGGAAGGATCCTGCCAATCTGTGTCAGAAAGCTCTGGCCAGCTCCTTCTCTCTTTGCTTTCTTGGTAGGAAAATTCAACTTTACTAGCCTAATATATAGCGTGAATGTGGAATGAAGCTGATGAAAAGATTATTTAAATTTGATACTCAATCTCCTGGTTTGGATGGATAAATGGCTTTCCTGCAACACGCTGCTTTACAGAGAGGTCACCTTTCCCCCTAGCTTGAGCAAGAGCCAAACTGAGCCTCTGCGAAATCGAAATGATCCTTGCCCCGAAGTTTACATCTTCAGCTGAAAACAAGCGATCAGGTTCCCACCCTCCGGCTGAGCAGATTCTTATTCTGTGAGTAATCCTACTGAAACCAACAGGACTGCTCCTGGAGCTGAAAGGTGTACCGGCACGGTGTAAAGGTCGCTGGCTTTGGTTCCAAAGATCCATTCACCTTGTTTGTTTATTTCTGTATTAAAAAGCTTTTAATCCTACAGGCAGTGCAATGTACTGGGACTGAGACGCAATGGCTGAGCTTTGCTGTCTGCTTGGCTCTCCCAGGCTAGGTAAAGGAATACAGGCTCTGGAAGGATGGAGCAATTTTGGCCAAAATGGCATTTTCTTTCTTCTGGTCAGGTTTTTTGGTTGCATTTTGGGACCCAAACTCCCAGTCACACTGGCAAGTGAGCTGTACTTCACTGGATACCCCGTAGCTTTTCCACTAGCAGAGGGAAAAGACAGATCCCATGTGCAGGTCTTGCTGCTTCTTTTCTTCTGAGCAAAGTCAGCTGATTCAGTGAAGTACTTGCTCTCTATACCCTCTCAGCTGCTACATGTAAATGCTTCTTTCATTTCCCATGACATTAATACAGCTCTGCACGTAATGCCATTTTCCCGTGGCATTAATGTGTCTCTACATGTAAGGAAATAGGAGGCAAAGAGGAGCTGTGCAGAAGACCTCCTTTGGTCATCCTTTAGGTCTCACCGAAATGAGTTGGAACTTTCAGGGAGGAAATTTTTACGCTGGCAAAATGCCAGACTGATTAAACCAAAATGAACCTCCCAGCAGAAATCAGACAAGTTTCTCAGGTTTCCGATGAGCTCAGTGGGCTCGTAGGCTGCTGCAGAGCCTGGCGACGGGGAGAGCCCCAGCTCAGTCCCGTTAGATCCACAGCTCCGTTAGATAACTGGATGTTAGTCACCGTTATTGTCATCTGGCCATGTTACCGCAAGGAATTCATCAAGCTGATGTAATCCACACCGGACCAAGCTCCTGGGTTGGGTGAGGAGACTCTAAGGCCATGCTCTGCTCCTTGAGAGCCTGCAACAGAGCTTGTGAACCCCAGAGCTCAGAAGTTAAGTCCTCTGCTTTTAAAAATACCTGAACCACCCTGAACAACACCCCACCCCAAACTGGTTCACAAGGGGAAGATATGCACTCCAAAAGTGTGCAAAACACTTCAAGGTGGCAAGGAGGAGCGCAAAGGCAGTCATTTTGGGTTGCCTGTAACAGTTTAATTCCACCTTGTGCATAAAATCATCTTTCCATCCTTCTAGCTGTCTGGTCCTGTCCTCCTTTCTCCTCCTAGGCTGTCACTCAGTCTTTAAATGGCTTGGGGACTCCTGCCTGCCTGAAGGGGATAAATCTTGGAAGAGTCCAATTATTAATCTCTAGATGTCTCTACTGAGTATATATGATTTCTCTTTCAATTTTCTTCCTTAAAAATAGATTAATAGTTTTATCCCCTTGTTTTTCAGCTCAAGGAAGAAAATCTAACAGAAGTTTTCAGCTTGAATGGTGAAAGTTTTGTGAAACTATACTGACTGGGAAACAGGACCTTTTCCTGCGAAGTGCTGAGCAACCTCAGCATGAGGTGGAACTCAGGGTGGACTGGCAGAGCATTCAGCAGAGCACTCCACCGGTCTGGCTGATGAGCGGTGTCAGACCCTCCAGAGCACTGCACTGCGTATGTAAATGTGTACGATCTCCCCTGGGGTCTCAAGAAGCCAGGCTTATTCCTGGTTTCATGATGTTTTCTATGTGATTGTTCCAGAATCTCCTTAACTTCCTTTTTTTTTTTTGCTGTAAAACCCCAATCTCTCACCCAAATCTTGATGACATCTTCTTTCTTCCCTTCTGAGTGCACCATTTCAGCTGTTCCTATCAGATTGCCTCCCCTCTTGTCTGTGGGGATGCCAGCAGTGCAGAGCAAAGATGTCACAGAAAAGAATCTTCTTGTCCTCTCTTATCTGCTACCTCCTTCACAGCAAGGCTTCAGAAGCAGACCCACCTGATGTCTATGCAAGTGGGCAACAAGGGGGGATGGATCTATAGAGAACTCATCCTCAGTAACCTGGCAGGTGCTTTGTCTACTGATTTTTACAGTTTATAATACATGGGATCAGTCTTTTATCCCTAAGAAAACAAGCAGATCTACACTGTTTCCACAGAAGAGGCAGGGAAAGAGGGTGGTGATGAGCTGGCCCTTAGCACCAGCCCCAGGAAAGCATGGAGCAGGGTCCCAGCACCGAAACCTGCCTGTTGGAGTCCCAGCACCCACATTTGCCTCCTGGGATCCTCAGCTCATGAGCCCAGGCTGCACGGACGTGCTCCTGCTCCATGCTAGCCTTGACACGGTCTCATCACTCTAAAAGCTGCAGTTTCTTCGTCTGGATCCCCAGGCCTCTTCCCTGAGGAGAAGCTGGCTGGCAATGTAAGAAAACAGCCTGTGCGTGTGCTGCTTCGCAGTTACAGACAAGGTGGCAGGCATGGTGTGCTGACTTCAGAAAATTAGCTGACAAGTTCTCATAAACAATAAGTAAAATAATATTTCATTTCCTCCAAATTAGGAGGGTTTTTTTTTGTTTTGTACTTATAAAAATCTGCTGGTCCTCTGAAACGGATCAGTAGTGACATCCAGTGGCCACAAACTGAAGCAGCTCTAAGAATTTTGGGTTGTAACAGAGTGACCTGGATTTACCAGTACTTATATGTATCCTAAAAATGTTCTGTATGCAAAAAAAAAAAAAAAAAAAAAAAAAAAGTATTCTTCCTTAAAAATAGATCAATAGTTTTATCTCCTTATTTTTCAGCTTGAGGCAGAAAATCTAACAGAAATTTTCTGTACAGTTTTTACAAGTACCATTGTCCAGGGAGTGAAGAAAACCAATATCCACCCTGCTCATCTTTTTGAGGACTAGTGCACCAACTTCTTGTCCTTGGAGCTATTGCTCTGCTCCGACCCACACAACGAAAGTGTGCTCCTCCCACCAGGGCTGGCCTTTGGAAGAAGCTTAATTCACTCAACAAGCTATTCTGAAGTGAGTTAAATGTAAAGGTCTTACAGAAGAACTTGAGTTACCTATGCAGGTTGGCAGCTTGTTTTCTCAGTTTTTTTTTTTTTTTCAGAGGGCTTTGTGAGATGCAGGTGGTTTCTATTTATCTGCTCATCTTCTTAGGCTTCTTCCGTCCATGCTGGGGCTACCTGCACTGCACAGAGTCACACAGACATCATGGTTTGTATATGATGGGGTGATGGAACTGCTAGTAATGCTTTTATTGAGGGAAATGTATATGAAATACAAAGTTTCCCAGCACAGACACCGATTAAAACCTTCATAGCATTATTTCCAGAGATTTAGAAATGGCCGCTAGATCTAGGTAGTTGAAGTCTAACTCAGCAAGCATCTTTTTTTTTTTTTTTTTCTTATCATGTTATCGTGGTGTTCCAACCCACAATGTGCTAAATACAGCAAAGTGCATACCTCAAGCATCCAAACAGCTCCCTGACCTTGAGCACGCACACACAGGAGCACTGCCTTGGATTGCAGCTGCCCTGCTTCACTTCTTGCCGATGCAGGCTCGCGGAGTGACTGAGCTCCTGATGGGGAACACGCGTCAGGCCACCAACAAATGAATCAGCTGGTTTGTATCATTCAGGGAACTTGGAGAAGACCTTGCTTCTCTTTCTTGGTCTCGTAGAAAAATACTGACCAGCCCAGCAGGCAGTCAGGGGAAGAGCCCAGTGCGAGCCAGGCACAGAATATTTTTTTCGGACTAAATGTGCACTCGGAAATTCTCAGCTCTCCCTCGGAGACAATAGGCTTTTCTTTAGTAAAGTGCTGACGCTGTGATTCCATAAAGTCAATCCTCCATAAAATATTGTCTCTCACTTGATCTCACTTGCAATTTAAGAAGTTAAATTTACACCCTCTCCGACAGCCTCGTGCCTCTCACTCGATTCTAATCTGAAGCGACTGCTGCGGTGCAGTCCAGGGGTGGAAGAGCTGATCAAGTTGCTGTTGGCTGGAGAG
Organism: Tetrax tetrax; assembly: GCA_009806455.1. NCBI lineage: Eukaryota > Metazoa > Chordata > Aves > Otidiformes > Otididae > Tetrax > Tetrax tetrax. The sequence continues at coordinate 191,238 of WHYT01017135.1, read as the reverse complement.
TTACTGTGTGCTCGCCGCCCAGGCTGAGGGTTCAACCACATGCATACTTCTAGACCCTCAAAAGCACACGGCAAAAATCCATTATCTTAAATCTTTTTGCACTGACATTCAAATGAACACATTTTTTCCTCAAATATGTGACAGGCCAAGAGCATCTGGCTCCACTGACGCTCAGTAAGCAACTCATTATGCTGCAGGAGCTTGCTCGTTTTTGAGCCCTGCGCTTTAGTAACGTTCTCGCCTGGTTTACGGCATTGTGTACTTGATTTGTGCCCGAGCCAGAGTGTTATATTTAGGTGCTTGAGCAACACATTTTGCCCAGAGATCCAAATCTTTAATTCACAGCTATAGGAAGTATTGGAATAAAACCCCTGCTCATTACTCATTGTTTACATTTAGAATATGGATGCTTCAAGGAATGACACAATGTATGGAGTATAAAAACATATGTATTGAAACTAGAAAGCAGCCAGCCTTTCAGATCCTCCTGATGCTTTACCTGAGAGAGCAGTCTGATAAAACACCCTGCTTGTCTGTTTAGGATGGCTGCTTAAGGACATTACAACAACTGACATTTCTAGCATGTCTCTTTTTGTTTTGTGATTGTCGGGATGGCTGCCATTTCTTCTAACGCTTGCTTACTTACGAGGTAATGCTCAGTCCTCTTTTGGGGTTAAAAGATGCTAAGGCTACAAATAGGATACAGATGGCAGCAAGCTCCTATTATTTAATGTCAAAGAACCAAACACATACAACTAGTTACACTCAGCTAGTGCTTACCATCATACAGTAGATCACTCATATTGATTTCTAACAGAGATGGGTATCCTCAGAAAATCCGGATTCTGCTCCTTTCAGAAAAATTTTGGGATGATTTCCCAAATGATATCCAAGGAACTTAATACTGCAGCAGCAAAACTACCACCTCTTTCCTAATGTGCTGATCAGACTGGAAAGTTCATCATAATCTACAAGTCTGATTCCTGCTAAGAAAACAGAAAGGGAAAGTGAGCAGTGCCTGACTCCATGGTAGCTCTGAGCTGCTACCTGGGTACCCCACTGTCATGGGATGTGAAACATCCTATGAGCTGGGAGAGGGTGAACGGGTTACCACCATGTCAGGATAACAGCTGAGAAAAATATCAGGCTGCAAAGAAGGAGTTAAAAATGGAAAGCTTTATGTAATCAGTGCAGAGTTGGGTGACCGAGCAGGTTGGTAGAAAGGAAGAAGCAAGTACGTGAGAATACTGGTCTCTAGCAGAGTCTTTATGAGGCAGTGTAAGTCTCGTAGGGGTTAACAGAAAGTAATAGGATTAAACTTGCCTGAATTCAGAGCAAATAGTGAGATTTGCTGTCTCAGAGGTTTGAGATTTGGAGGTTTGGCAGTTCACTAAGAAATGAAACTTTAAAAGGGATGGTTGAAGTATTTATTATTATTATTACTATTACTAATAATATTTCAAATCCCTGGCAGGGATACGATCCTTAGGTGACCCACCTGCAGGAGAGGGGATATGTACAGAGGGTGGCTGCGGGCTGAAGAGAAGAAAGGCTAAGGACTGGGTCATATAGTGCTGCACTGTCTTGGAGTGCGGCGTATTTCTGCTTGGGTGCCTTGGTCTTTCTCCAAGACATGAACTCGCTAGCACCATGGTGAAGGACTCATCACAGCTGCTGGAGATACAGGGCACATAGATTTAGTCCTTGCTCTGTGTGGAAGAGAGAACTGGTCCATTTGCACAGCCAGCAATTGTTGGCTATGACTCCATGTTTAACTTTTTTTTAATTCCTATAGCAAGAAATAAAGGTGGAATCCATTGCGCTTCCTGGAAAGTAAGTTTTGCTGGAGGAAAACAGAGTTTTATTTCTTTCCTGACAACCTTGTAAAACAGGTAAATTAATGTTATAGAGTTGCCCAAATCCATCAGTAAGGCCAGCTTGCGTTGAGCATGGTTGAAATAATAAAACTCTGCACGTATCCGGTCTCATGTAGGCACTTGGAAGGCATGTACCAGGCCAAAGAAGGTGACTCTTAGCAACACAATCACCTCACAAAGGCTGGAGCTTGCCCTTTGCCTCATGCTCCTAACCCTACCACCAAAAAAGAAAATAGTGTTTGTGGAAAGGGAAACAATACCTGACTTGTTGGGGTTTTTTCCCTACAGGATTTCTTCATCTCTGTGCTGGAAAGCTTTGTCACTTTACACACTGGAAATCCAAACAACGTACACGGACATACCTTAAGGAGCAAATACTGCACCGTCCCGCAGCCCATGTAAAGGAACAACCCAGCTCCCAGTGAAGACATATGAAAAATACAGAGATATTGATAAGGTACAAAACTCTCTATCAACTTATGCGAAAAACAATTTGTGCCTCTGTCCAGAAAAGTCTCAGCTACTGAGACAACCAGGAAATAGGTTACTTGGTTGGTGGTGGTGGCACCACAACAAGCGGATTCCCCAGTGGGAGTGGATTCAATGACTGGATCCAATACTGGTTTTAAGTGGACCTCTCCAGGCTCTTCTGAATGCAGACAAGTATAAGGTTTGCTGGCTGTCTTTCATTTTCTCTCAGCTCTCCTCTTAGGACCTCTCATAGAAAAGGGTTCATCATAGCTTTACTTATCTACAAATGAGTGAACTCAGCGGTGTGGCAGCAAATGTACTCGTGGTCTTCAAAAGTTGCTAAGAAATAAAGAGTTGTGCTCCTTGGTGAAGGTAGTAGTTGCATCATTAGCCACAGATGAAAAAAAGTCATCCCACGCTACATACTTTTATGCATGAGGTCATGTCTCCTTGTGCTGATTCTAGCTCAATGGGGGCTCAATGTGGGAGCAAAATAGGAAGAAGCTGAAAGTTGTCTCCATTGTAATGATTGCTTGAGTTTGCCTACACAACTATAAAGCTTTCTTGTTAACATCAATAAGTAGTACTGAAACCGAGCATTTAGATGAGATATAATGGCATATTAGCCTGTGAAGGAATTGCACTTAGGTTTTCCAGTATTCCTCTGTTGCTAGATTTAGTATCACATTACAGGAAGCCTGACTGGACAAACCTTGGCAAGACCTAACGATCTTGCATTCTTCGCTGTTCTGTTTTACATGCTGATGTGCAGATGCTGATCTGTTTTGGAGAAAATATGGGCTGGCTTTGCACATTTTACTGTTCAAAAAGAATGGAGTTTTAGAGCCCCATGTCCCAGAAGACCTGTGAGGATAAAGCTTTAGACTGTATTTTGTCTCTTCAAGCCAAGAGTATCTCCAGAAGAATAGGTTAATATATCTTTATTGTGCTTTTTAGTCAGTAAGGCTTTTAGTGGCACAGGAAACCTGAGAGATGCAGCTATGAGGTTATGTGGTTAACTCCTGAAGCACTTAAGTAATATTCCTGGAATAATGTATTCTATGCTTAATTTAAAGAAAATCAACCAACCAAACAAAAATACCCCCCCCCCAAAAAAACCCCAAACCCTTATAAAAGAAAACCACAAACCCGTTTCTGTAACATGAGAATACAGAGGGTTCTCTCCTTTCTTACCTACATGAAAATGTATTTTCTTTTTCATCCACTCAGCTGTGTTAGTCTACAGTATTTCTTCAGCAATAGCCTGTTTGGACCTATTTATACAGCAAAATCTTGCAAATTACTCCTTAGCATCTTTATTGCATTTACAAATAACAGGCTATGCTTTTCAAGTTCTCCACCTGCTACTTCATCACAGCACACAAGAACATACACACTGTCTGCCAAATCAATGCAGGACGTAATTTCCTTAGATGAGTTAATCAGCAAGGAGGTGCCAGCTAAAGCAGAATGAACCAAGGCAATCACAGAAAAGTCATTGGAAATTTTGTTCTCAGACAAAAACAAGAAAAAAGAAATATTGAGCATAAAATCTTCAGATGCTAAGGATCAGACACTGCAACTTCTCACTATCCATCATGAATTCTGGAGTAGAGAAGCACAAAGTACATCAGTGGTATTGCTGAAACTAGTAACAGTTGGGTCCCATGTGTAAGCAGTGGAATATGGAAAGGAGATGTGTTTGCATGAAGTTAAGCATTCCTCAGAAATGCTGTGAACCTGAACCCTTAATAGTTACCAAGAATAATTTTTATACTGTTTACCAAAACCCAGTGTTTCTAAATGCTTCTCTACTAGAAAAGGGTACTTTGTATTGTTGGTAAAAGGGATAATAAGGAAGTGAGAAAGATGAGTCACTAAGCCACAGGAAAAGAAGATGTAGTGTGAGCAACCGCAGCACCCTCACTCGCCCTGTGGTCCTTTGACAGAGCAAAGCGCAGTTCCTGCAGCTGTGGCCTCCAACAAGAACTATATTCAACTCACTAGTGAGGATGAAGGGTAAGGATACCTATTCCAGCTGCTCCAGATGTGCCCACACAACCAAGTTACCTAAACCGCTTGTAATTTTAGTAAGTACGCTTATCCTGATCTTACAGGTGTGACTTTAAGAGCTAAGCCCCATCTTCTCATAGGATTCAGGCGACAACAAACCTTCTGAAGATACGAAGCGACTTGGCTGATGTCTATGGTGAGAATCCTGGCATTGCTAACAGGGCTGTCCTTCTCTCGCTGTTTGGTATCCAAGTCATTACGATCCTCTCCTTGCACATCAGGATGGGGCAGATTCAAAGCAAAACCACCCTGAAAGCTGGGTAAGTTGAGCGCAGACACAGACTGACACAGGAGCAAGAAGTTGAGACAGAATGATGTATAGAGAGGAAAGACAGGGCTACGATGCTGAATTCTGATGGAAACCTATTTCTGTAGGTAACACTTGTGTCAAAAAAACCAAAACAACAACAAAACAAAACGCAAAATGCAAACCAACCACAAACTGTGATATTACTGCTAATGCTACTAAAAGTTAAAATAGGGGGAAGTAGAAGAGAAAAGTTGATGGTGTGCAGTAGAGCAGCAATAACGGTTTTAAATCTTCATTGCATCTGTGACCTCCTCCTTCAACTATGTTTGAACCTGTGCTTGCTCCTAATGTCACTTATCTTGTGTCAGGTGAACAGTCTCCCACAGTAAACACATCTTTCTAATGAAAGATGCTAAAAAGAAACTTACTGTGGGAAGAGTCACACTGATGAGAGTAACTTTAGGAAGTAAAGAAGATCTTGGCCTTGTGGAAAAGTAATATTTTCACTGTTCTGAGAGCCTTTCACAAATAACTTGGGACACACTTTGAAAATGTCCTTGACGGTGCCCTTTTAACCAACGAGAAAGCAGGCAAGCTCATGTTACAGCATCAGATATGCTGAGCAACTGGTGTGGAGGAAGTATTAGTGCCCACAAATCTCCTGTGTAAAATCAAACACAGACAATTACCTTGGTTATGACCCACGGGCTAGCAGCCCGTCCAGCTGCTCTCTGGCACGGATCCTGAACAGACCTTGCAGTTGGCCCTAAATCTTCAGATGCTTTCCTCCCCCCGACCCGCTTGGCTAGCAGCCCTGCCGATTACACTAAGCATTCACATCACTGCTGACGGCTGCCCTTTTCCTAGAGATACGGGCAGCTTGGCCAAATTGCCTTCGGCAGGCTCTCTCCCAGGCTTTCCCAGTAAAACTGCATAGGGTATAAGTGAAAGCGGGATATAGTCCTGGAGAAGAACTTCCCGGACAACTGCCATCCAGAACAGAGCTGTAATTAGCTAAAGAAATCTGTGCTCCCTTCCTAACAGAAGGGAAAGAGAGGAACCCCCAAATATACCAGCTCTCCCCACCCCAGGCAATTCTGTTGCACAAATGCACCTCTGCATATCTCTGTTAAAGACCAATGGTCTCCTGTGAAGGGATTTAGCATGGGACAGAGCTCACTCCTTTTACCTATCCATGGACACTCTCCTCCTGACACAGCCTGCTGTCAAAACACCGTTTATTTTCTTCCTCCCATCCTTCTTACCATGTAATTTATACAGCTTTGCCTGGGATTCTCTTCCCCTGCCTTTGGCATCCTTTGTGCCGAAGCTGCTCCAGGGTGGAGCAGAGGAGTGTGTGTATTAACAGAGGGGACAGCAGATGAGTACGGTCCCTGGCCCCTGCTCCCTCCAAAGTAGATCATTTCTGCATGGTACAAACAGTATTGCCAGACTATGTTTCAAGCATTTAAGCTAATGAAACAAAGGTTAGCATCTCAGAAACAAGGGGTAAGCAACAGGACTACCCTGAGATAACAAAGAAAAATGCTGGGTATGAGGAGGACTGAGAACCCACGCCGGCCTTAACTTGGTCTTTATGCTGGAATCAGCAGGCGATGAAGCTCTGGGGAAAGATGTCTGAAGGAGGGGTATGCAAGAAAAACCCACGTGCTGCTTCATTTCTCAGAAAAATATTATCGTCCTTCCTGCTCCTCCTCCAGAAGCAGCCATTTCCGATCCCTGAGATAAACCCAAGGGCTGTCTGTTGTTCTTCCTCTCTTAACCAAGCTCTGCTCCCGCTGCAGTGTTTGCAGCAACATTCTTGAGGGCTTGGAGAGGTGCCTTCCAGCTTTCTCTTCCTCTTCCTCCTCACCACCTTACCTGCTTGCCCCGCCTCCCGCAGCCCCACTCCCAAGCATGATGTGCCTCCCCAGCCTCTTGTTTTCTATCTTTTGTCCATTACTTGTGTGCCACCATTCTGGGGGATCTTTGGCCACAACCTTTTAGGTTTTCCTTGTTAGATCCTTTCTACTCCCAGACCTCGTTCCCCTCCTCCCAAGAGGCGAGAGAGCTCTTACAGGTTCATTTTCTAGACCAGCTGCACATCAATAAATAAATCTGTGCAATATTTAGTGGATATTTACTGACTGCAAAGGAAAGTAAGTCTGCAGTAATTTGTAGGAAAAAAAAGGCAGGGATCATATTTTCAAGCCTCGACAAAGGAGTTTTGTTGGACGAGTAGCTCACAACAGTGTCTGCGGCTGAAAGAGTTAACAGTTGTACTTAAAAAAAACATGAACATGAGACTAAGGTAGAACATTTAAAAATAGCTGTTCTTAATGTTGCTACGGAGACCTTTATTATAGCCATTGTACATGATGTGCATTGATTTCATTCTGCGTAGGTAACATTTCTCTCTCAGACCAGTAGACGTTGACAACACTCCCACTTGTACGAGATGGTATGTAGGAGCATACAGGTTGTGGAACGAAACAATGCTGGAGAGGCTTACTCGGTGTTTCAAATCTTAAAAAATGGTAAATGTGCACTTTCAGTACTCCATTAACAGTTTTTTGCCCTTGCAGATATCCCTTCTTCAATCTATTCTGCCTTTTCTGAAAGAGAAGTGCTCAGGATTGTTGTAACTGGGCTGATAAAAGCAGCAATCCTGTTACAAAAATAAGGGCTATCATTTATACAGCTGGCAGTGCATGCATCTGGAGCTCCCTCAGTTGAATCTGAGTGGTTTCAACACATGGCATTCAAACAAAAACTGTACTGATTGCGTTAAAGATTTTATTTCTCTTTAAGCCTAGTTGATTAGGTCACAGCAGTGAAGGCAGAAAATGTATTGCCGGTGCTCATGTAACTACATGGGCTGCTTTTTTTAAATGCTTTTGAGAAAATGTTGCTGATCAAAAGCAGTTAAGTCAAAATCTTGGCAAAAAAATCTCCAAGTTTTCATTACCATATTCTAAGCTTTACCCATTCCAATAAAAATAACGGTATTTGGAAATGCAGCCCTCACAGAACTTCAGTTTCACTTTTTATATGACAGTTTTCATCTTCCTGGCTTTTTTTTTTTTTTAAATATTGACTCGGATTAAATAACCTTGTACGGATGACAAATTTTAGCAGAAATTATTCAGGAAGCCAAGCTTCTTTAAGGCTTATTTCAGAGAAGTTTTAAATTTCATATTGAAAATATTTACTTCAGTTTTTCCATTTGTTAAAGCGTGAGCTCAATCAGTAAATTCAAATAGAAGTGTACAGGCTGCATTTCAGGCAGCTGTGGTTTTAGAGACACGTTTCTAAAATTATTGGAATAACTGAAAAGTTGTAGGTGGGTAGTGGGAGGAATTTCTAATTTGCTGCAATAATGAGGACAACAGACAAGTTCCTCACTTCTTCTAGCCCACAGACTAGAATTTCACCCTCTCAGTCTATCCAGCATCCTCAGTATCGCTGGGTATTCAGGAAAAAAAGAATAGAAATTCAACAGAACTAAAACTTTATGAATATTCATGAGTTTTGTCTTCTGGTTTAATGAAGCTACAAAAATACAGTCTGTCCAAAAAGGGGGAAATTATTTTTCAGTTAAGAAGGATTTGAATTTTTTTCCATCAGTAGTTTGGAAGTGAATATGAAGAACACTGATTTAAATCACACTTCTGCCAGAGGTTTGAATCAATTTTTGCTGATAATCCAAACATTAGAACAACACCCCCCCAATATTTTCCTATTTTTTTCCCTATTTTTTATACTTTCCTTCTTGAGGCAGTTCACTTAGCTCATTCCCCTGCAGTTCCTATGCAAAAACAAGGTAGAAAGTGTGAAAAAGTTATGGCACAGCCTCGCTGTTGAAGGATAAGGACAGATCTCTCCACTACTACAGAGATAATACAGTTTTCCAACTTGCAAAATGTTTGTGAAACTACGAGTTGCTTCTGGCCTTTCAAATGTCACTTTTTGAGTGAATTTAAATTTGGCTGGTGTTTGCCCAGCTCTGAATAGGCTCTGAACAGAAGCAGTGCAGACAGTGTAGTGTGAAACCAGACTATTAAACAAACTCTGATGGGAGAAAGACAGGAATTGTAGCTCTATGAAACGTGTTACTAATGGTATTTACACAGATTTCAGTAATATAGCTATTTGTCTTACACAGCTGAACAGAGTAACTTATGTTATTACAAATATGTAGCCCAGACTGATATGTATACATACATATATGTATATGTACTAGAATATAGAGCCCAGATATGTGTGCAATGATTATTATTTGTCATTAAATACAGTCTTTGGGTGACATCCTGAAGACAGGCTGCTTGAATTTGAGCAAAAGATATGTTGTGATGGGAACACAACTACATGTGCGAAGATTAGCCATGGAGTCCTCATGCATCTTTTCATTCTCTGAATGCAGAAGCATCAATACAGGCACGTGAAGACTGTTGTGAAAACCTGTTTGTAGGAAGGTACAGAAATGAGAATATATAAACAAGTGTTTCTGTTTACCTCTCCCCAGCTTCCTGCCAATACAAAAGATCGAGCAACAAAAAGCCAATCTACTTTTCCATGCTCAAATGGTCCTTAGTTCATACAAGGAACGGAGCTGAAACGGCCATCTTCCAGCTCTGCTGAGGGAACCGAGGAAACTGTTTCTTTACTCAGTGCTTGTTAGACTCATCTCTAAAATAGATATTATTTTTCCTCCAGATTTATTTACATCAAAATGCTTGGTCCAGCTTCAATTGCCTAGAACAAGCTATTTTCATTTTAAATTATTAGGCTGGGAGAGTGGGACCTGACCACGAGGGAAAATGAAAGGATCTCTTCAGGCATTTGTGAAAGGTTCAGCTCTGCAAACACATTTATGCATGCTTAGATGGACAGTTTTTATGTACAGCCCTGTGTGGGCACCTATAGCACTGAGAAGCCCAAGAAGAGCCAGCACGGCAGCACACAGGCGTGCCTGCCCGCTGCACTTACACACATCACATCTTCTTCACAGAGGAGCTAGATGAACTGACCAGTAATGTCATTTTTTTTTTCCTTTTTTTTTAGCGGCTTGAATACCATATAGAGGCAATCACAGAGGCAAAGGTGAGGAATGGAGAAATCCCAGCATCTTCCTTCTCCTAGAAACCTTACGGATCTGGGCTAAAAATGTCTGAGATACTCCCTCTGGCTTGGGGAACTGGGGCAGCTTCCCTCAAATCCCTCGTCATCCCTTTATTTTGTTTTTCTTTCCAGCTGAGCCAGCATCAGGGTACACAGAGCTGCAAGCAGCTAAGGAAACCGAAGACCTGCCTCAGCCTGTCACTGATCCCAGGACTGCAGCCGGTGAAATTGGATTACCGAGCATTCGCACAAGTAAGCACTCTCCCGAGACCAGGACACGGATCTTGGGCTCGGATTGTTGAAGTGCCAGGCGTTTCTTTCCCATTCCCCCTGTGCAGGCCTTGCCCCCCCCCCTTCATGGCCATAAAGCCTAATAAAGACTCTCGGATCTGCGCTGAAACGGCTGCAATATGGACACATGTTCAGCTCTGACCTTACTGCAGGGGTGGTAACCTCCAGCAGAAGGGAGGAAGCTTCTTGCTGTGGCCTGATTTGGCCAAGCTTATCTGGAGGCTAACGAGACCGAGCAGATGCTCTGCGACCAGCTGCTGCCAGGACCCCAGGCAGAAACTCCAGCCCAGTAACCAACTACCTGCAAACCGACGCACGAATTACACATTTAATGAAGGGCAAGTGAGGCACAAAGCCTCATGCGGACCCTCATCTCAAAAATTATGCTCATCCCTGAAGTGTGTATTAACTCTTCAGCCATTGACTCCTTATACAAACTCAAAATTGCTTTTTAATGCAGTTTTTTGATGCCTCTCCATCAGCCAGAGGCTGCTTTGGACTAATCCAGGAAGTGAGCCAAGTATTACAAAAAATAATGTGAGGTTGTGGAACATCTAAAACATATTGATCGTAGCGTAATTATACTCGAAATGTATTAGGGGAAGTAGCTAAAACAATCTCCACTCCGAGAAAGATGATTTGGGGGCATGCAAGAGGGCCTTGGGGAGGCTGCCAGTAATTCTTATGAGGGATGGTGAATCTGCCTCAGAGTGTGTAAGGAAAAGGCACTTGAGTGAGCACTAAATGACAAATGTGATAATAACTATCTCAAACATATCACTTTCTAAAGCTTAAGCAAGCTAGCATTTACATGAATACCAGAAGTCAGCCAAGCAAATGCAGTAAGAAGCAAAATACGTGTGACAAACCGCACTTGCGTCTGCGAATTACAGAACAGTTCCCAGACTTAAGAAGTAACAGGAGGCAGGGAATAAGGGAAATCTTCAGCTTGCCCGGATACTGGTACTATAAAAATACTGAATTTGTTATATTTACATGTAAAATGGCTTTTTTTTTTTTTTTTTTTTAAATCTTGGGCAAGTTATCTCAGTGCTACAGTTCCTAAGTGGAGGATCTTGTTTCATGATATTATGAAAGCCAGAGCCTGGGTGAGATAGTAACAGGATCTCTAATTAAGAGCCAGGATACTTTAAGCTTGAATAGGAGCCTCTTGAAGTAAATATCCAAAGCACCTTTACATCCAAAATACTAAGCTCTTGATTAATGAAGCAGAACATACTTTTGATGATAATTAAAAATTACTTCAGTCAAAATACTGGATTTGTATTTGGGCCAAACAAAACCTTGGATGCAAACCCTCACTCTGTTTTTATTTTGACATGTTCTGATCCAAACTGTTTGGACTCCGAGCCACTGTTGCCAACCAACTCAGGTGCTTTACTTGCTGCATGAAAGATTGCAAAGCTGTTTCATAACCAACCAGAGTATCCTCGTTGTGAGTCAGATCATATTAGATTGGTAAGTTGAGACACTAAATTAAAAGCCTCTTTTTTTTTTTCAGAAGTTAATGTCACTTGGGGCATCTGCTTCTTTGGGCAGCCAAGAGATTTTTTTTTTTCCTCCTCCTGCACACAGTATTGACAAGTACAGATTAAACTTTGCAGTTTCTCAGTAATTCTGAAAATTGAGGTTTAGACGTCTCAGGCAAGATCTAAACAAAAAGCAGCATTTAAAGTGCATTCCAATCCTGAAAACATGGGCCTGGCTTCCTTTTCTGAATTCATACGACAACAATAAAAGTCCCTAAAATTCTCAGTTGGCATCCTTAAAAATATCTAGAAGTTGGCAGGTCAGATTTTTCAGTAGGGTAAATTAAAACATTCTACTCAATGGATCCAGCCATTCATTCCAGCTGATGATCTGCTGGCAGTTTGCTATAGCACTAATATAGCCTAAATATGATTGAGTCGCCCAAACCGTATTTTTTGACTACCCTTCTGAGTGGAGGAACTTGCCTCATTACAGTGAAATGTACTTGAGGGATTTGGAAATGAATACCGAGCCACAAGAGACAGACTGTCCTCTGTGCAAGGAATGTGCTCGGAGGGGTCGCGACAGAGGGGTTCCTCCGAGTGAGCAGAAGAGAAGTCTTCCCAGGGACCAGCTGGAGGTGGGGTGAGCCCTTTCTGCCAGCACTGGGAGCAGTCATACTGCAACCTGCACCTTCAAAGGCAGAATTGAAAAAAAAAAAAAAAAAGATTAGATGGCATGAAAGGAAATTTCATATGACCTAAAGGCTCAGTGTTTTTAACAAAGTTCACTCCAATAAAATGTAGGATCACCTGATAATAAGATGACATTGTGCTTGGCAGAGGTCAGAACTAGAATTGGAAGCAGTCCTGATTCCTGTGTTTCTTTTCTTTTTTTTTTTTTTTCAACATATCTTCGGAATTGGACCACAGCAGCTGCTCTCCGTGCAGTATATCCTGTCTGGAATTGTAGACAGGACAGTCAAAAGAAAAGGGCACTCCCCAGCAGTCTGTCACCACTGTAACTTCCATCAGCCTTAGTACATGAATAGCCATCAATGGATTTCTTTTTTTCCTCATGAATTTACCCAATCACTTTCTAAATCCTGTTCCATGCAGCACCATGAGAATGATAATCTAATTTTGGTCTCTAACAGGTGTAATGCAAAAACAATAGGAGGCCCAGGAAAGAATGAAACCATTTTGCCAACAGATATTACAAAAGCAGGCAATGACTCCAGTCCAGTGATGAAGAAAATTACTAAAACCACTTATTACAAAACAATCCACCCAGCACTTCCTGCTTTGAAAAATAATCTATTTAGATTACTTGGCAGTAGTCCACCTGTAATTGCTTTTCTAAGCTTGTGATATAGGTGTTTCTTTCCTCAGTGCCATGTCATGAACTTTAAAGCGTGCCTCTTCGGCTGGTCGTACTGTCTGGGGTTAACTAAAAATGCTCCTAAACCTAAAGATCCTTGGAGCAGTCATGAACGAGACGAACCCAGGGAAATGTTCCCAGGGTGTCACTACTCTTCGCTTAGAACAGGAGAATTGGCTGAAGCACATGTCCCTTCTGTGAATTTATGCTACTTGCCCTCTATTAAATGGTTCTGTGTATTTTGCAACCTTTGTACACTACCACTGTTGCAATCTCCTGCAAAATGTTGAAAATTGAAGTTCTACGCTTACAAGTTTGCTCCCATTATGTCCCAAATTCATTTGCAAAAGAAGAGTATTTTCCTTGTTTAAATATATGTGAAATAGGCTTTTAATAAACTTTCCCCTAGTACTTTTTAAAAAAAATCAAATATACATAGTCTTTTTTTTTTTTATGTCTTGCATCCTATTTAATAATTTCTAGCTGTTCAAAGTCAAAGAGTTGAGTATATTCTACACAGTTTTACAAAGCTCTATGTAACCAGGGTGGAAACTGGTGAGATTGCACACACCTTTGTATTTATCCAGACTCCCAGAAAATGCAAACAGCCACTTCCAAATTGAAGCCAAAGTAAAATATGCTCTTAAAGGCCCCTTTTAGATGGTATTAAGATGAATCTTTTTTTTTTCCTCTGCCTGATACATTTAAATAATTTTCTTTTCTCTCTTACCTCACTCCTATTTTATGTTATATAACATTTTTTTGCACATCCTTTTTTATTCATGTTAATGCATTTGCTGCTATTTCCTTTTATTCTTCCGTTCTCATTGAAAATGCTTAAACATGCCTGATTCTTGCTTCACAACGTGTCTTTAAGATAACACAGCTCCTGTTGAAAATGTTCCTGGGAAAGGAGAAAAGCGATTACCGAGCTGAACATTTCAGAGGCTCTTCAGCTGTCGTCAGGTGCACAAAATGTGCCAAATTTCCTTTTCTGCTTAACAGAAGAAAATACTCAATTGAGACATCTGCAACATGACTTTTTTTTTCTTTTTTTTTTTTTTTTTTCTCCTCCTGGTGTTCCTCCTGCTATTCCTCCTGACCCAAAACCAGGGCTGCTATTGCCTTTCTGAATATCTTACTCCTTATCTGAAAAGCCATTTAGTTGCAAATCCAAAACCTTTCCATTCTTATCGCATATGCCTGTATCAGCCATGGTAAAGGCTCATAACAGAGCAGTTCAATGTTGCACTAATGACCTCTCTGGTATTTCTATAGAAATGCTCTGTTAAACACCCAGGCATTTCAACCTTCAGTCACAAGACTTATAAAAAATTCATACTCTGAATCTCTAGTTTCAAACCACAGCACTGCATCATTAAGAGCTTTTCAATCCTCCCACCCCATACACTTTACAAAGGGGGAGCGGAAAGAGGGCTTTTATCTTCCTGGCGTTTAAATTTCATTTTTTCTTCTCCTCTTGTTTGCCTTAAGTAGTTTTGGAGGTTGTCAAAAAAAACCCAACAACCAATAACATAAGCCTGGGTTTTATTTATTCTATTAAGATATAGCATTATCTAAGAACCTTTCAGCTAGGTATTTAACTAAAAATGAAAACCGGTGTAAAAACCAAGCTTTATAATTTAAGTAACTTCTGTCTTAATTGTAGCCTTCAGAAACTATAAAACTTCTATTTCAAGATTGAAAGAAAAGACTATCCCTGACACAGGGAAGCACCTGGAAAAACAACGTGCAGCGGTCACTGTACATTTGCCAGCAGCAGGTACAACTTTGATCTGGACTTTAAATGAGTTTGTTTGATTAGAATAACTGTTTTTTGAACTATGTTTATATTTTCCAGTAAAAAATATGGTTATTTTACGACAGTTCTGTAAACCAAATTTCAATATAATGAGTCTTCTGAGCTAGTCTCTCAAAATGTTCAGAACTCCTCTGCCTGAAGAGTCTCCACACACCTTCTTCCCACCTACTGCAGCTCTGCTTTGCATCATGTTTCTTCCTTCCACCCTTCTTCATTGCTTTTAAAGCAATTTTCAGAAATGTCCATTCTTCCTGGTCCCCAGTTCAATCAGCTGCCCGGATTACATCTGTTGCCTCCCCTGAAAGGGTTCTGCACACTTTGGGAGGTGAGATGCCCTCCCCTCCCTACCTCTCCCACTTCAACCAAGCCGCAGTCCATCCTACAAAGAAACCTCTGTCCTCCATCGCCGCGGTGGCCCACACGCTGCCAACAGCAATCTCACGCGCACCACGGGCTGAAGCACCGTGATGTTGCACAAAGTTCTCAGCTTTCTTCTCTTCGTATTCCTTTCCTCCAAAAACTTACAAAAGGTGTGACGTAAATGAAGTGAAGCAAATGAAGTAAATAAAATGAAGCAGAAAAAAAGTTTTAATTCATTTATTCAATGACAGCTTTTAAGCATTGGTAAATAGCTGAAGAGGATGGAAACAGATTTATATCTTATCACCAAGACCGGCAGAGCTTGATAAAATGTTATCTGTGTGATATTGTCACAAATCGCAGAGAGCATCCCAAACGGAGCGGTCCGAGGCAGCCGCCGAGCTCCCACGAGAAGAGACTTTTGTCTCTTTGCCCCTCTCCGGAGCAATTTTACTAAACCAATCGGCA
The DNA here is from genome assembly GCA_009806455.1 of Tetrax tetrax. NCBI lineage: Eukaryota > Metazoa > Chordata > Aves > Otidiformes > Otididae > Tetrax > Tetrax tetrax. Next base: position 175,634 of record WHYT01017135.1, on the reverse strand, counting down.
GCCACCCGCCTATTTTTGAGGGAACTAAATGTCCTTTCTCTCTCATCGCTCCTCGGGCAACCCAGCCCACGAAGCCGGTCACCTTCCCGCGGGCGGGCCGTTCGCCCTCTGCCCCGCTCCTCGCTACTGCCGCGGCCGACGGCGCCCCAGCCGCCCCCACCGACGCGGACCGAGCCGCAGCCGCAGCCCCCGGGGCTTCGCGCGTGGGTCTCCGCGTGTCCAGCAGGCCCGGGAGCGGCCCCGGGAGCGGACCCGCACGCAGACCCACGCGTGTCCCCACCCGGGGGGGGCGGGGGGAGTACCTCACCCCGCACGCATGCGCGCACCGCGCTGCGACGCCGCGCCGCGCAGCGCAGCTCCCTGACGTCCCCGGCAAAACCTTCCCGTCTCCGCCAATGGGGCCGCGCGGAGGGGAGGGTCGCGCCGCCGTTGGCTGGTGCTGGTGCTGGCCCCGCCCCCTCCCCGCCGCCGCCGCCGCGGTTGGGGGGACCCGGATGAGGCAGCCCCGGGCGGCCGCGGCCGTTAAACGCCGGCCTGCGGGCGCGGCTCCTGCCATGGCGGCGGCGCGGTGAGGGCAGCGCGCTCGGGGCGCGGCGTGGGGCGCGGCGAGGATGTTGCTGGTCTACGTGATCCTGCTCTCGGCGCTGGCCGGCTGCTTCCTCACCCTCCTGCTCCAGCTCTTGCTCCTCTACAGGAAGGCGCCGGAGCCCCCCGGGGCCACCGGAGCCTCCGACGGCCTCGTTTACTCCCGCGTCGCGGCCGACTGCAGCCTCAGGGACTACCTCCAGGGCACGGAGCCGGCCGGTAGCCAGGCGTCCCCGGAGCCGGTTTCCGGCCCGGCCCCGGCCTCAGCGCCGGCCGCCGCCTCGTCTCCCGCCGCCGCCGCCGCCCCGGGCCCGGAGCCCAGCGCCAAGCAGCCGCCGCCGCAGCAGCAGCAGCAGCCAGAGCCCACTCCGGCCCCCTCCTCCCGCGAGGAAACGTGCCACTTCCTCAATGCTATCTTCCTCTTCCTCTTCAGGGAGCTCAGGGACACGGCCCTGGTCAGGAACTGGGTCACCAAGAAGATCAAGGTGGAGTTCGAGGAGCTGCTCCAGGCCAAGATGACGGGGAAGGTGCTGGAGGGGCTCAGTCTTAGGGACGTCTCTCTCGGCAATGTCCTGCCTGTCTTCAAAGCTGTCAAGCTCATTCGGCCGGTGGTCTGCAATGAAGAGGGCTGCCCCGAGGAGCTGGGCTTTGAGGTAGACTTGGAGTACAATGGTGGCTTCCACTTGGCCATTGATGCTGACCTGGTTTTTGGCAAGTCAGCATACCTCTTTGTCAAGATCTCCCGGGTGATGGGGAAGCTGAAGCTGGTCTTCACACGCCTGCCCTTCACTCACTGGTCCTTCTCTTTTATGGATGACCCTGTAATACTGTTTGAAGTGAAGTCTCAGTTTGAAGGGAGGCCCATGCCTCAGCTCACTTCCATCATTGTGAATCAGTTCAAGAAAGTTATTAAGCGCAAGCACACCTTACCCAATTATAAAATCAGGTAAGACGTCCTGGGCCTTCAGTATTACTTTGGGAGGTGTGCATTAGAATGGCTGTTTTGCTCTTGATGGGTAGAAATACATTTCTGTTGGTACTCTTACAGTAGGGGTACTTGTATGTTTTTTGTCTGATATCAAAAGCATTTCATGAAGGTAAACGTCATTTTCCATTTGTAGTTGGTGAAGAAGCCAATGCACAGTGAGACTGTGATGTGCATACCCAAACTACATAAAACTGAATGGTGGAAATAACAGGATCCTAAAATACCTGATATCTACTAGGTGTCCAGCAATAGAACCATGATAGACCTCACTGGAAAAAGTAGAAGGATGGCTCTGTGGAAGGGTATGTGGGTTTGGGGTGTCCTTCTCCCAGGCTTCTGCTACTGGTGAGCCACCTGGGCAAGACTTGTGGCTTATGCTTACCTATAGAAGCAAGGTGGTTACCACTTAATGTGAGAAAGGATAAAGTTCCCTCTTTAGGGAATATCTTTGAGATCCCGTGACAGATGGTGTCCTCTTCCTTTCTGGTTTGCTGAATTTCTTCAATAATTTGGGGGAAATCTAAAAGTTAAGATAAGAGAAGCATTGCCACTATTGTGATAAGTAAGACTTCAAGGGAATATAATGTTCAGTGATATTTCTGTAGCAGAAGTGGCAAGTGGCATCTTTACTTTGATTCTGTCCTCATTTCTGATTAAAAGATACTGAATATCTTACCACTGTTCAGGTACCATGTTCCCTTTCTGTCATGTGTCTTACTACTCTTGGGATACCATGTTTCCTTTCTCTTTTGCTTAATTTTTGTAGCTTGTATTACGTGTTAAGTAAAGGGTTTTTGTTTTGTTTACCGCATTCTTCCGCAATAAGCCTTTTCTCTGAAATTCCTCAGAGATGAGTAACTGAAAATGCCTGTTTGAATTTTGAAGGGTAATTAGCTTTGCAGTGATGTAACTTTTAAAGCCTTCTCAGCTAGTTCTTCTGCGGTCAAATTTCTGAATTATCATGAAAGTGGATATGTAAAATATCCAAGATTTGGAAAGCCCTGACTGGACAATAAGTAGTCTCTTTGAGTAATGTGGTCCTTTCAAAGTCAGAGGTACTGAATTGTTCTCCAGAAGTGAGCGCAATTCCTGGGCTGCAGGAAAGCTGTCAAGAGCAAGTCTGCTTCCATTCTTTTTACTCTGTTGGAAAGAGACTGCAGTTGTTAACTGTGGAGAAGAGCCTGAAGGAGAGGCTGGGATAGCACCGGTTGTGGTGCGGAGAGAGCACTCTCTGCATACCTAGAAAGAGCAAGTAGAGCAAATGATCTTTATGCTCTCTAGACAAGTTTTTAGGGTCACTGTGGAACCAGTGATGACAGGCTCCTCCCCTTCAGCAGAGGAACACAGACATCTTCATTTTTCCTCTGGGAGATGCACCTGGGCAGTAGAGTGCTCTAATTTAGTTAGAAGTAATGGATTTTCCACATGTTTCTCACCCTTTGTGCACCAGAAAAAAATGGAGGAGGCATGTGTGAGCCACTGACATGTTGGACAGGAGGGAATTTGTAAATGCTTGAGAGGGAAATACAGTATCACAGCTAGTTTTCATACTAAAGAGTAGGCTGGTAGCACTGAGTGGCAGGTGTTCAGTGAAATGGTTTCCAACCCTGTGTGTGGTGCTTTTGACCTTGAAATTTTATCCTGTGTTCTGAGTATGTCATTCTGACCCTCTGTGTTTGAACGGGGAAGGCAGGACACTAAGCTTCATGTGCATTAATGAAATTATCTTAAGTAAGGAAGATTGAGTCATTGGTGTCGTAACTTTCTAGAACTTTGCCTTTACAGCAAAGTGGGAACACAGACCCCTGCATGGCAACCTTTAGTGGTCTGTGAACCTTTAGCTGGCCATAGTTGCCCAAGGTTTTGTGGAACACAGGCTGAAAACCTGTTCTCCAGCACCGTGTCTCAGATGAGCTTATGTAGATAGATTCCTAGAGAGCAAAACTTGGTGACAGCCAAGTAGTAACAATACACTCTGTGGTGATACAGTTGAGAACTGAGGCATTTTGGTTTAAATGGCGTGGAGAACTGATTTGGAAAATCAAGCCCCCTGCTGATGAGATTTGTTAATTGATATTTTTATTAAAACTTGTAAGAGTACATTGGCTTAGGATTATGGTATGTTAATATATTCGTTAGCAAAGAATGCAGAAGGAGAATTTCACAACTGCTTACTAACCTGCTACCTTACGTGTAACAGTTTCATCTACAGGGAATGTGCTTATCCTCTCTCAATTTTTTTTTTTCTGGTGGCCTATGTGCCTTTTGTTTAAGTACATAGTCAATGTTTGTTTCCATGTGTAGTTCAAAACCTTTTTGATGTCTCCCTGCCTTGCTCAAGTAACTTATAAATACATATTTGAATAGCAGTAATTACAACCTTGTAAACAAAAGCACTTGGCATGCGGGAAGTTCTCTCTTCAGCTGGTTAAAGGGGCACCTTGTTACCCTGCTGGCTTCTGTTATTAAACTGTGAAATACTGCATTAAAAAAAATATGTTGTGTCTTCACACACGTGTTATCTGTTCTTGCGGCCAAATTACTACACGCATACTTTTGTGTCCAGTTATGTACAAAACTTTCTGCAGCAAAGCAGTGATTAGTAAGATCATCTTCTTTTGCCTCATCTGTTGCTAGGAGTGACTTTGTGTGACGTGCATGACTGCAGCTGGAGAGTAGAAGGCAGCATCTTGCATTCCTGATACACTGTTAAATGTCTGTGAAGGGAGGCAATGTAGACTAGTAAGTGCATTTTAAAGTCTGTCTAGCATTTTAGGTACCATTTTCTCCATAAAAGCAATTGTCTACTAATTGTAAAAGGAGGGATGCACTTTATGTCTAAACAAGTAAGTTGTAATTTGTGTTTTATTCTAATAGTGTGTAATCACTTTTCTTTAGTGCTTTAAGAGACACATTTGTGTCTGGCAAAACACCCTATTTTGAAGTTGCTCTTCCATTGAATGGCAATTGCTATCTCATGAGAGAATGGGGTTAAATCTCTGGAAGCAAGGCTGCTGGTAAAATTCAATGAATGGCAGGCTTTTCTTTTTTCTTTTTTAGTCATAATTGGTAAAGGATTTGTGCAATTCAGTTGGTAATAGCAAGAGTTACTACTGTTTTATAGCTAAATTTAATCTTAATGTATTTGTTACTGCTTTGTAATAGAAATGCAAACAGCTTTTCTGAAGCATTGTGATCTGTCAGAAGTTTCTTGTTCAGATATGTGGAAGATCTAAAATAACAGGTGTGTGTGTTGATGGTGGTTGTTTTTGGTTGTTGTTGGGTTTTTTTTGTTTTTTTTTTTTCCTTTTCCAATATACATGAGTTCTGATGCACTCTTGAGAAACTAGGTAACTGAGAGTCAAGATTTTTTTTTTTTTTTTTTAAAGTAATGAAGAGTTGTAGGTATCATTTATTTGACTCTAAATAATTCATAACTCTATTTTGACTTGAATTAACTATTTAAATTATACCTTTTTTTTTGTTTTTCTTTTAGTTCTAAGACAAGTTGACCAGTGGGCAGAGCCTGAGAATGATCATGGAAAGCCTTGACTTCCCCATTGGTTGGTTGTGATGTCAAGTACTGGTGTTCTGCAGGGCGGCCACTGACCCACCAGCTGTGTCTCACTGTCCCAGAATCTCTAATGCTGGCACTCTCGGGAACCGTATTTAGTCAGTCTTGCCCATCGGCATAGCTTGGCTTGACACTAGATTTTTCATGTAAGTCTCTTTTACTAGAGCAGGATGGTAATATCAGTTGTCAGCACAAAGTGGAGTTTATCTAGTGGCCTGAATCCAGCCTTTGGTTTTTCATTGTGTACACTAAAGCAGTTCTTTAAAAGTAGCACCACAGACATTGTTCATGTTGGTTTCAGCTTTCTACATCTTGTCTTTTCACTAGCAGGATACAGTGGTTTACACTAAGCTGTAGTTGGCTTTGCGTGTTTAGTATTTTGAGATATGTAGTAAGGACTATTTCAGGTGTCTTATTTCCTTGCTTGCTCATGCTGTTGCAGGTATCACAGGCTCATCTCTGTTGGCTCTCTAATGAGCTATACCTTGCTCATTAACCTACTGTTAAGCTGCTTATTGGTGGCAACCTTGATATTCCCCTCCATCATGTCAGGTATGTAGGTACCCTAATTAGTTGTGTTGTCTGGTCTATTCTTAACAGTCAGCTGTAGTTTTGCTGTTTTGAACAGGTCCTGGTCTCACTTTGTGTTGGTTTTGGAGAGCTTTGTTTTTTAGGGTTTTTCTAGACAATAAAAATACACTTTGCTGTAATGAAGATACAAAGCCCTTTTGTGCATGTAAAGGGTGAAAAGGAAGTACTTGCAATCTAGTCTCCCGCCAGAACTTAATTTCCTGGTATTTCTCAATCAAAGATGGAAAAAATCTGACAGCTGCTGGTATTTTCTAAATTTAAGGTCTTGCAAGTTCATCCATTTAGACTCTAAGCAGATTTGGTATTATCTAAGCAGTGAGGCAGTTCTGTATATTTTAAGAACTCTTGGTTTCTTAGTTTGTTACATTAAAAAAAGCTGGGTTTTTTTATTGGTTCTGGCCTATTTGAGAAAGTATACTTTGCTGTATTTTAATGCATGCTGCCACAGAGTGGAATAACTGTTTTTTCTTTTAGAAGTAATTTCACAAATGATTACTTCTAACATTTCTGTATCTGGTATTTAGATGACCTCCTGAGGTCCCTTCCAACATGAGTTATCCTTGGAACTGATCGTTTGCAATATAGTTAGTTAAATAGTTTTATGCTTTATTTGGAAGCTGGGGCTATATTGAATTTCACTGGGAAGAACCAGTGAGCAAGCCAATTTTAATTTACCATTATAGAATGCAATTTGAGAGTTACACAGCAGTTTCTTATTTTTGGCAAAAATTAAGCTGAGAAGTAATATAAGTAGCTATTGATTGAAGTGTGTTTTATAATAGAAATGACTTCATAATATGGCAAGAGAGGTATTGGAAAAAGTATAAAATGTAAAATAGTATATATTATTCATATGGTGAGGTTATACTCAGAAATACCAGAATTAATCATAGAGATTGGGATTGTCAGCATGTGTAACTTCAAAAATCAGCAGCCCGTAGAGATACTTTCTCTACAGCTTCTGCAGAGGGTAGGGTATGGAGATTCTCTTCCTGGATTTCTACTGTAGATGTGATATGAACATCTTTTACTAGTTAAATCTGTAAGGCACTCCTGTTTGAAGTTCTCATTCCTGTTGCTGCTGAAGGAAGAGGCTTTTTGGTTTTTAACACTATGTCCATTCTAGGTGGAGAAAGCAGAAAAGAAAATGGATTTGAATTGTTTTCTGCTTTGCAAAAATTAATGGTAAACCAACACTGTGATACTTGGGAGTTTTTGGACTGTTCCAGAGAGGCAGTGCTCTGAATGATGGCAGCACAAAGACTTGTTCTGCTACTGGCAAAGCAATGCTAATTGGAACCCGTGGATCTATCTGTAGCCAGAGTTTCATGCTTGGAAGATTATTTTTGTAGTGCATGGACAAGTAGCTTTTCTTATTCATACAGGAATTACATAGATGGATCTATAGGCAACCTGACACACAGTATACAAAATCAAACCCTGGAACATTAAATATTTTCTTTTCTTCAAGCACTTTCTAGCACTTCACAGGCTTTCACACTGGGAAGATCTAATTCTGAAAGAATGCCAATTTGTAACTTGTTTTTATGAAGTCAGATTTAATGAATGACCAGCAACATATTGGACATTTCCCAGTATACAGGTGGCATTCTTTGTGGGTTAAGAGTGAGCCTTTTCCTATGACTAGTCAATACATGTTACATTTTCTTTTCTTACCTGTAAGGGGGAGGAATTAATACAGCACTAACTTGAGATGGATAAGAAGGAACTGGAAGACCAGAGGTATACTTGAGGGCAAAAAAACTCCAAAACCTCAGAGGGAGAGATGGATGAAGACGTGAAAGAATAAGTTTTGGTGATTGTTGTTTGCTGCAGATAGCAATGCAATAAGCATTAAGGTTAATTGGTCTGACAGGAAAACAAAACCTCCTTCAACTACTCTTACTTAGTATATAAACAGTATATAAAAGATTCGTTGTGCAATGATGATAAGAAAATTACCTTATCTAACACCTTTGCTGTTTTGTATTTTAAAATTACTTGATCTTAGTCCTGCAGTGAACTTCTTATCAGATTTTTCAGTCTTCATTCGCTATCCACATGATAGATTTATTTGGTACTTCATGGCATTTCGTATGCACTAGCATTGAGACTTCCCATTTCTGTTCATCTGAACATTAACTACTTTGCTTGCTTTATACACATATAATCTTTTTATTAGCGAATGATACTTGATCAGACAGCTCTTATGTAAGCAGCCTGGGCTGTGGGACAGTAGGTTTCAGTAATCAGTGGCAGAACAGTGTGGTGCTCCAGTGACGGTGGAGCTTGGTCTCAGGCTGCTGATCTCGCTGTTGGAGCTAGTCCTTTCATGCTACTGGGTTTCTCTGGGAAACTGCTTATTCTGCATTCCTGCAGAGATTGCCTGAAGTCACCCGATATGTTGCGGTGTTTACAGTTCATGTTCACACTTGTTGGATTTAAAAGTATTTCAACACTCGGTTATTCTTGATATTGTTTCTTAGAGAATAGTAAAATACTTCAAACTTAAAACTTTTCTAGCATGAATGAGCTTTATTGTCTAAAATGAGTATAGAGAGAATGTTGCATACCTATGTAATTTGCTAGTTTAATAGATAATATCTGCCACCCAATCTGCTGAAATCATTGATACAAAAACCTTTGCATGATGATCTAAAACTGTGCTTTTGTCCAGAAGAAAACAGTGAGCCAATATTATAAATGTTAGCTGGGCACAATTAGTTTTTCTGGTAGATTCCTTTTGGTGAATATCAGTATTTTATATAATTAAGAAAATATACTCTACTGAAAGTGTTTGTTTTGATGTTCAAGGGTTGAAGAGGGCTTGTTCATGACAGTGGATAAATTCTCATTTTGGAAATGAGTGTGGATGCTAGTTGTGTGAAGGGGATTTGGGAATCTTTATTTAATAAACTTTCATCAGGGTAATCATAACATACTAAGCTGAACGTAGAATTTAGAAATAATTTCTTTGAGTAATTTCTGCTACCGTCACGGAGTTTCTGGCTAAACTAAAAAATTAACTGCTGGAATGGTGTTCATCTCAGTTGAAAGACAGAAGTAATATCCACACAAGTTTAGGAAGCTTTTCCTGTTACTATTTACCTTCACTGTTTAACAAATTGCGGTTGTTTCCCAAGCCAAACAAATCTAGGCTAGAATTGCTAGAATGCAGACCTTCAAGATGTTCAGTGATCCCCGCCAGCATATCTAGTAAATTAGCAAAAAAACCTGCAGCGAAGGCTTCAGTTGACAGATAGGTTTGTGTTGCAAAGAGAGTTTCTACAGGAAAGTGCCCGTCTGACAGTAGGGTGGTTGTGTATGCGGTGTCATGGGCGTTGGTGCTCCTAAATTGCTCTGTCAGGAAGCTGGGTATATGCTGTGTTGGGTTTGGTAGCTCAGACTTCTGTGTGAAACCCTCACAAAGCCATTTGGGTGCATCTGCTTCCCTAAGCACTTCTTCTGGAAGGACTCTTGCTCTTGTGGGGCCTGCATTAATCAGCCCTCTCGGGGCTGAAGAGCACTTCTGTTTACTGCAGGACCCAGCTGGAGCCCAGCAGCACTTTGCACTGGTCTGTGGCCGTATAGAGCTATGAAAACTGGCAAGGACGTGCTAGGTGTAGCAGAGAGGAAAAGAAAGTGAAGGAAAACCTTAATTTTTGTGAGATGAGAGAAAGGCAGAAATTTTCAACTCTGTGTTGGGCTCTGGAGAGTGATTTTATTTTCTTCCCCACTAGCTGATGTAATTAATTTTAGCCTTAAACTACACGGGAGCAATGGTCCTTTATAATTTCTTAGCTCCCCTGTTCAGCTTGCAGCTGCGTTCAGCAGAATGGTCTATGAGGAGCAGTGCACCCAGCCCTCTTCATTAAAGCTGTTCCATGTAATGGAAAATACAGGGATTCTACTACAGCAATACGATTTTTCTGGTTTTGAAGACTTGTCAGATGTCATAAAAATCTGTCTGTAATAAAGACTGTATTACAGAGATCAGCTGATGATAGAGTTAATCAAACTGTTACACATACTGAAAGACAGTAATTAATTGTCAGATATGACTAGCATAAAATTAAATTAGGATGATCACTTGGGAAAACTTTTTTAAGCAATTTCGTGTTGCTTGAGCTGTAAAAGTTACAAGGACAATTTGAGATTAAATTTGCAAAATAATTTTTAAATATTGGACAAATTAAGAAATAAGTGTTATGATTGCCGTTAGATACCCACAGATTATATACTTTGTTCATTACTTTCTTAACCTATTCTTAATGCTAAGTTTCAGTGCATTTGCTTGTATCAGTTTCAATGGCAACATAGTTAGGAAAAACGCCCCTTCAGAAGGAAATGTGTACAAATAATACCATTTGCTTTTATAATGGCGTTAAGTAAAAAGTCATCTTTTGCTTGCCAGTGTCACTGAAATGAAGATAGTAATGTGTACAATAACTAATACCACATGTGTAAAATACTTTAAGTGGTGCCAAGAGCTTTGAAAAATATCCTGTCAAATATACTTTTATATAGTATTTTAAATATAAGCCATTGTGTAGTAAGAACTGAAATGGACTTTTACATGAATGTCACTTGTGTAGCGAATTACGTAAACCATTATTCTAATTTGCCTGACTAAAATAGAAAGAGTAGAAATTTAAGATCATAGTCTTGCAGTGAAATAGCAGAAGTCTTCATGGAGTTGTTTGAATCACTGCTGGGAATGATCTGCCTTGGTGAATAATTCCAAAGTAATTAAACAGTGGAAAAGATGCAGTGTAACTCTGAAAGCTTCACAACAGTTTGTATTTTTTAAGAATAACTCTGCATACTTGCTAACAAAACTTAATGCAGTATGGTAGAATAAACAAAACAAATTCTAATGTTGCCAAGCAAGGAGCCCAGTGGATTACAAGGGGAGGTGGGGTGGGAACAGGCAGTGGTATTGTTTTAAAACAATACTACAAAAACTCAGATTTTTTTTCTTTTTCTCTATTCCTCTGAAAGAAAGGCGAATTAGAGAAAATATCCAAATTCATTATGGAGGTGGTGGGAGAAGATGATGGTAATTTGAGCAGCTGTTTCTTTCAGATGTAGTCACAAGTCCTGGCTGTAACTTGCCATCGGTGATGCAGGGTTTGCGAAGTGCAGGAATCCTTCCTGTTGGTTCATCTCGCAGTGCCCTCCTGTATTTGATCAGGTCACGTCCAGCTGTTACGTGATCCTGTCTGTGTACAGCACGGGCCCATTAATAAAATGCTCTGCCTCACAAATGGTGCCACCTTGGCTTAGGGGACAGTGGTGAGTACGTGCCATTATGTGTCCCCTGGTCCCCATCAGTGCTCTCCTCACCATTGCTGTCTCGACAGCAAGATTTCTTTTTTACCCGTAACTATTTAAATACAAACAGAAATGGCAAATCTTTAAGACTCTCCTTGCCATATTTACAATGACTTCTGTCGTATAAGCAGGAAAAAAAAAATCTACTGTCTTTTTGGAAGGAGCTGCTTGACTATTTACATTGGTGGTTTTATTTGTTCTTGTGTTAAAAGTATTTGTCTTGAGAATCTGATTCGGGATATAACGCAGAGGTACAGATATCACTGGAAGAAAAAAAACCTGTAGGTTAAGACTCTGGAAATGTGTGAAACATCTTTGGAGAAAAAATAAGAATAATATCATCTCTGCCTTTTTTTTTTTTTTTTTTTTGCGGTCTTGGTTTAAAAAGTGACTGTTCGTGTATTGCGAACTTATGTGTATGAGCCTCCCACATGCCTGTGGCAGAATATCCTGCAACATAGTGGGTGGAGTGCTAGAACTCATTTGCAGTTTTCCATAAAATTTCCTAGAAAATAAACCTACTCTCTTATTGCGATGTTTGTCAGGTTATTTGAAAGGCAAATTTTCATGAGTGTGAGTAAAGCTGTAATTAGTATATTTCTATACTGAGTAAGAGTATAGTGTGAATTACTAAAGTCCCTTGAATATGAATGCTGACCCCTTTCTGCAGCTTTGTTTCTTATGAAATCAGCAGAAGGTGGAGAATTGCTTTTGTAAAATCTACAGTGGTGGTACTTTTCTTTTTGAAGTACTTTTTAAAAAACAGACAAACCCAAAACCCCCCCAAAACCTACAAACTCTTTTTCCAAAATAAGGATAAGTTACATTTTTGTATCTTCAGTGCAAAGAATGATATAAGCCATTTGCATTATAATACCTAACAAGCTTAAATTTCAGCTGATAAGTACTTTTAAAATGTTATTATTTTGATTGTGCCTTTTTAGGAGTGGGTAGTAATGTTTTAGAATTTTTGTAGAAGTAAACTTTGTCTTAAATTACACGGCGTAAGAATAGAGGACTCTTATGACTTAAAATATCTGATGTCAGTCAGCTTTTGAAATTTCTACACTTTAAAACGCATGACTTGTATTTCTGTGAATCAGATAAAGAAGGGACTCTAAAAATGACTGAGTACTGTTCTGTAGTTAGGCGAACCTTTCGAGTACTCCCAAAACTGAAAATAAATTGAGCAGTTATTCTTTCAGAAATATTTTAGATACAAGAATCTTTAAATACAGTAGCATTTAAAAAAGTAAATTGATACTTTATTAAACGCAGTCCAACTTTGGATTTGGATTTAATTTTTACTTAGACTAGTAAACAAAATTAAGATTTGCAATTTATACGAAGTAGCGTTCTAAAGATACTTAAATTTTTAGCTGGTGGGCTCTTCTGAGATTTAAGGTCTCTTTTTTCCTTGTTTGTTGAGATTTAAATATTCAGTTCATGTAATTTGATTTAGAAATTCATAAAGTTGATAATGTTTAATCTTCTCTTATGGCAGTAGAGTACTGCTGGAACTCATGTGGTTACATGATTTTAAACAGATATGCAGGAATTTTTAGATCACTACTTTAGATATCGAACTTCCTTTATAAAACCAGAGAACAATTTAAAAATTTTCCCAGAGTTTATTCTAGAAAAGTGTTCTCACTTCTTAGCCAATGCTCTACAAAATCATGGCCTTCTCCTGCATTTACAAATGAAATTGCAAGTCTTTCAGCTTCTCCAGTTAGGAAATGGACTACTGAGAGCTTTTGCAGTTTGTTCCTGTCTGTATTTAGCCCTTAACAATTCTTTTTGTACTGTAATTCTGGATATTCTTAACAGATGCAATAAACAGAAACGCGTAAGTGCTTCGTTATCTTTGGCCAGATGATCTGATAGATTTCCTCGTGCAACTAAAATTATTTCAGTTAAGTAGGTACTGGTGGGAGCAGTTAATTTAAGTAACAGGTTAATTAAACTAAACTAGGGTGTAAAAGACTCCTCTCCTCTGTTAAAAGCTGGCTTTTAACAGTCATCACAGAATAGTGATTACAAATAAATGGGATATAGGTCAGACATTTCTAAAACTAAACCACTGAATTGGTCTTGTTCCAAGCAGGTGAGTTCCTTCTCCACGGAGCTGGCAACTGGAAGGAAAAGTAGTGTTTTTCAGGGGCTGAAAACACCTAACATGAAGGGAACTTTTTTTTTTTCCCAGACACAATTCTGATCTAGACTTTGAGTGAGCTGGTGATGAGATGAGAGCAACTGAGCCACTGAAGTGACTCTGAAATATGACATGAGTGGAGTGTAGAAGTTTTTCGTATGAAGGAGAGATACTGACTGTATGCACTGTCTGGAAATGTTTTTGCTGTGCTTTGTATGTGGAAGAGCTCAGTGTTATGGTGCTTTATGTGTAACTTTAATCCTGTATCTTTATTGAATAACTTAATTATCTTTCAGTATAAGCATCTGACCTAGTTCCTCATGTGAAATGACTTTTTGCTTGTGTTGTGTTACTTGTCAAGAAACACTTCTGCTACTCGACATCTTATTTCAAATATTATTCTTACAGTTTTTTAATTTGCTAAAATTTCACATTAAGTTTGATTGGTGGCTATTCCTCTTCATAATTATTAACATAAAAAGTTGCTTTTTAAGTTGGAGGTGTGCTATTTGAATTTTAGACTTCTGGACAGATAAGATGATCAGTTTGGGGCAGGAGACTGATAATTTAAAAACAAATTGAAAAGGTACTGTATGCATCTAATATAAGGTACTTTTAAAGACTTTTTTTTTTTTAAAGTATGCCATATACAAGTAGAGTTTTGGCACGGGGGCATAAGGGGGTTTTGTTTTGTTTTGTTTAGCTACAATGTGCCTATTTTCTTCCTGTGAAGAAGATGAAGTTTACAAAGGCTTAACAAATGTGGTTGAAAGACAGGAAAATTGCTCCCCCACAAAATCTACCTTACTACTGATAGTTGTTTAGTATCATTTCACAGGTTTGGAATTGAAAAGGAGGCTTTTGGATATAAGGATTGAGTTGGTATAATCCTGCTTTGTAGCTCAAGCATTTGTGATATGAGCATGAATTTTTTATTTTGACCTTCCTGAATAAGGAGATGGCAGCATTAGACCCCACTTGAAAGCGGTCTAATATAGTTGCAATGAAAATCTGCCTTGGAGAACCTGGTAACAGCTCAGCAGTGTTTAGAGGGGTATTGCATTTCTTCTAAGTACCTTCTGGTAACAGTTTCTCAACTGCTGTACTGCCAGGAGCAACTCCTGGATTTCCCCACACCATTGTCGTGGCTTAAAACCTCTTTCTCGGGCTGCAGCAGTGAATGGATCTATTGCGAACCGTTTGTTACCGGCTTCTTTTTCACTGATAGAGGTCCACCAACATTTTTGGTTACTAGTTAAAGTTAAGAAAGGGAGCTGAGAATACTGGATAAGTGTTTAAAGATCTAGACAGTTAAACAAAAACTGCATTTTTTTTTTTTTTCTTGTTCAGAGTTTGTGAAGTGAGAGCCTTGAGTTCACAAGAGCAGAAGTGACCAGATCCCGGGATGGGTGTTGTGATGAGGGCAGAGACCAACTGAGACTAACTGGGGCATTTAGTTTGCTGTCAAGGTTTCTTTTTATAGGCCTTTTGAATAGAGGCTTTACACTATTTTATTTTTTTTTTCTCTTCATCAGTGTGATGAATTTCTGAGTCATTTTTTGGTGGACTTGTGCTCTTTTAAAGATGGACTAAACATTGGAGGGGAGCAAAATACACTCTTAAAGCTATTGCAGAATTTACAGCAAGCTTATGTACATAAAATATTTCATAATTTAAGTTCTATATTATAATAATGAACCCAGGATGACAGGAAACTTCTCTCTCCGTTACATAGGAAAGTTTGGGACAGACAGTAAGATACTGAATCACCAAAGGTACAAGTAGTCTGCAAGGTTTGGGAATAGAGTTCGTACTTCGTCTCGCTCACTGAATTGTGTTATTTGCACTATTATCTAATGCCTACTCTTGGTACTTTAATACAATGAAATGTGTCTTTGCTTTCGTATTGAAAGAGTATTTTGTTGTCCCTACTGTAAATACGTTATGAAACAAACTTTGCAATTACATTTTGTCTAGCACTGTGATTATTTTCAAGCAGGAATGTTAGACATTGCAGCGGTGGGGAATCTGCCTTCTCCACAGAGAGGAAGGAGAACATCCGTCGTTATTCCGTTGCACTCCTGCTGGACTAAATAAAATTTCAGCAGTGATTACTCTGTAAGAACGCACTCCTCATAATGCCCTTCGTTACTGGTGACTGTTTTTAAAAGGCAGGGTAGCTCGAAGGCTTTCCCTACCATGGGGAAAAAGCTGGGAGAACCTGTGATGCCCGACTCGGTTACGTGCGTGGACTGCGGGTCGCCTCTGCGTAGTTTTACAGCATAAGGGAGCGGAGTGCTGCTGCGTTATAGACTGTGTGAGTCTGAATCAGTTCACCAGTTCCCAGTAGGAAAGTCTTTCCAAACAAATTTGGGTTATCTTGTACTTAAATAGTGCGTCAACAGTTCACTTAATGTGTAACTGAAATCTACTTGAAATAGTAATTTGTCTAATGTTTAATTTTGGAAGTGTACAAACTCTCAGTAAATTACCTTAAATAGATAAGTGCTATGTTATGAAATTGGAAGGCTTCAGAGCTGCATTTAAAAATGCATTTAATGTGGGATATTTTACACTTTGTACATTGCTAATGCCAATGGAAATAGGTAATGTGTTAGGGTTTTTGCTAAGGATTTTGCAAATTAGTTGCAGTAGTAAGAATGTGAACATAAGTGCTTGTAAATTAAAAATAATGTTGAGGCTGCTTTTTAATCCCATATTGTAGAAAATTTAACTAGTGCTGCACAAGCTCCAGCATACACTAATTGTTGTACATATTATTGTATATGACTATACTGGGATTTTAGATTTTTTCCCTCTTTAATTCATTGTTGTATTAATTTTAAAAAGTCTATTTTGAAAATAGAAATCAAAATTATAGTGAGCATTATGTATTAATCTACCAAGAAGAATGACTTGTTCTGAGGATTATTATTTCATCTTTCTGTGCTGTGCTGCAGCAAAAGGTTGCAGTGGTGCTGTACTTGGCACTTTTTTATGAAGTTACTTGAGAGATGACACTTTTGGTTTGAATACATAGACAGGTATGTCTGCATCCTTACTGAAATATTTTAGTCTGTTATTTTGCCTTTTTTTCTGGTATTCTTATTTTTAGTATTGAGAATATGTTTGCCCAGGTTTGTGTGTTTAAATAGCCTGCAAGGCTGTTTCATGCTATATGTAAGGGGAAAACCTTACCAATACCAACACTTTTAAGCCTGGCATTTGCAGAAATTCCAAGAGGTGATGGTAACCTATTGAATCCTATTTTCTTCACTGTTCCTCCCTCCTAGAAATCTTGTTTCAGCAGTTCATTGAGGCTGCTCGTGGTGGTCATTAGTTTGAGGTTGCTATGGAAAACAATTTTTTAAAAATAGATTGTGGGAGAAGGTATATGGGCAGTTGCTGGTACTAATTGAAGCGTTGTTTATTTGTGCTGGAAATAAAACAACCTGCAAGTATTCACTCCAGTCTTGGCTTGCCTGACTGTTTTTGTTTGTTTGTTTGTTTGTTTTTTTTGCCTAACAAAATAGGAACTAAAGCTGTATTTTGAGGAGGTAAAAATCATTCCTAAAAGGAACAGGGTACCCTTCCTTGTGCTTAGAGTGAGAAACGTGTGGGGTGGTGTGTGCTGTGGTGGCTCGAGGTGGGGTTGTGTGGGGGGTGGCCAGGCCCTGAAGTGGTGGTGAGTCTTGTACAGTGAAAATAGTGAGGTCATCTTGGTGGCATTTTCCCTACCCTCGTTCGCTGCTTACGATTTCTTTAATAATTCAAGAACTATAAAGGAAGATTATGAGTAAATATCAGACCGGACAGTACATGCACAAGGCGTATTTTGAGTTGGTTGTTTATGGTACACGTATAAACCTAAACCATGGCCAATGTGATTTAATAGCTTCATATTTTTTGTACACAGTTTTAAAAAATAATGGAATAAAGCATTTAAATGGAAATTTTTTACTTGGTCAATTTCAAACGGTTTTCTTCCTGAAGGAGTTAATGAGAGAGAAACTTGGAACCAAATTAAAGTTAAAAGTTGAACTGGATTTCAGGAACATAGCTGGAGTGTTGAGTTGTATTTATTCACAAGGAGAACAAAAGAAATGTCTTTCTCATGGCTCTGTACGAGGCTGATGCTCCTACAGAAACAGGGTCTCAAATCAGAGCATCAAGCTCCCTCCTGGAGAGTGTGCCGACAGTTAAAGGGCACTTGATTATTTATTTGAATTTCTGAAACTCTTCAGTTCAGATCCATGTGACTGTTTCCTGAACATATTGTGATCTCCGAATGTGACAAGCAGATGCCTCTGGTTGAGCAAACAGTACTTATGAAAGACTTCTTTCTCATGAAATGGCAGATACATCCTGCAGGCAGTGGTGCTTGTGTCCTGCTATTTGTAAGTCTTCTCAACAGAAATAATCACTGGGAGGCCGTGGCAGTGACAGAGGATGGAAACCAAGGCATGGGGCAGTGCTAGGAAATTAGGGCAATAAATAAAAACAGAAAGAATACCCTGCAAGTGCTTTTTCAAGTACTTCTATATAAAATGCTAGTGCAGATTCCGTGATATCTTTCTCTTTGCAGGGTTGTGGCCCTTGCTGTTAGAATTGCATATGTGTCTGCCATGTGATGGGGCTGCAGCTGTGCAGCCTCTCCTCCTCCTTCCTCCCCTCAGATCGTGGCTGTGTCCGACACCGAAGCGCTATCACTTAAAAATTACATTGGTATTTATAACTCAGCATATTCTAAACAAGGAGAGAGAATTATGGGGTGAGATAACGTTGTAAAACACTTAGTATCTTGAACATGAACTGCTTGTCCTGTGGATCTCATGCCGTGATGAGGGACGTAAAGCTCAAAGGGCAAATATTTAGAATACCTGTATCTGTGTTTTAAGTCAGGAAGACTGGCTAAAAAGAGCAACCGAATGTTTTTCACAAAATAAGAGAAGTATTGATCTGTGTAACTGAAGTGTACTGTTCATTAGGATACACCAGTTCTCTACGTAGAGCAGCATCATAAAAATTTACAATTTTGGGTCTTAGTATATTTTCACCTTTCAGTGCTTTGATGTTTTATGCAGAAGAACTTGAAATAAACACCTGGCAAGATATTTACGGCAAAAGGACTCTTGTGTTAAATCACATTTGCAATCATAAACATATTTTGCAACTTGATCAGCTTCCCCTTTTCTCAAAATTGTCTGCACTAGTAAACATAACTCAAAGAATCTATTCCTGTGAAGCAATTTTTGTTTCTATGTTTTCCAGTCTTTCGCGTTCAAAAAGCTGTAGTAGCTCCTACTTGTTCCTTTTGACCAATGGATATGTAGGAATATTTCTCTTTAGCGATGTTAAAGATTCATTGTAATCCTGTTTCTTTTTTTAAAATTTCTGTGTGTTAGTGTTGTTTGTCATTTGAATTAAGATAAGTCTCTTCTATATTTTTCAGGTTCAAGCCATTTTTTCCATTTCAAGTACTGCCACCTGATGAATATGAAGATCGAGACCTCTGTATACAGGACCTTCTCTTGACAGAAGGTCGACTAAAAGTTACGTTAATTGAATGTACAAGGTATGCTCTGTGGTCTTTTCCTCACTCTTGACTAAGCAAGTACATGTGTTCTGATTCAAGAATTGGCAGCTTTGGTGTTGTGATTGAGCTCTAATCAAGAATTTTTTTTTTTTAAGTAAAAATGAGGAGATGAAAGTTGCACTAAGTTTCTGAGGCACTTCTACGTTGTGTGTGGGCGCGTGCATTTGCCTTTCATTTCAGTTTTGCCTAGTTAGAAGTTATCTGTGCCTCCTGGTTTTTTTATGGTTGTTTGTTTGGATTTTTTTTTTGTTTGGCACACCAAGTTATGAATCTCTTTCCAAGACAGTATAAATGTTGTAATTATCCTATTGTATTATGTTGTGAGCAAAGGGAAATAATTATTTCACTCAGTCTTATTTAAATTAATCCAAATAACTCTTACAAGGCATTATTTATTGTCTTTGTCTTGAACAAAATAATGGAAGGAAATAAAATCTCCTTCCTTCATTCATTGGAGAGAAAATTGTTCTTTTTAAAGTTAGAGAAAAGGTGTGTGGGCTTTTAGTTTGTTTCAGGGTTTTTTTTGTCAATCTCTTAGTTCTTGGTTTATGTTAGATCTTATCCAAATAGTGTTTAGGCTTTGATCTAGTCATGTGCTGCTCTGGTCTTTATGAGCTAAACTCTAGTTTGCAGCAAGATTTATTTATTTTTTTAACATGTTCTTGTCTTTGTTTTTATTACCGTATGAGCTCCTTTTTACAGTGTTTTTTTCTGTAGGCTTGCATAACTGTTTGAACTGTAATTGCTGTGCTAATGTAGTTTATCAGTGCCATGGATTTCCAGAAGATATTCTTCTGCTTCTAAGGATTGTGTGGGACACAGCAGTGATTACTTTTTGTAGTAAAATTGCTGCTTCCTTGTCTCCCTAGCTTTGTGATACATTTTCTGTGAATGATCCAAGAATACTAAATGGCACTGTGCACTTCTTGGCTGCGAAGAAAGTTTCCTATTTACTGGTATAGAGTAAGGGAACTCATCGTCTCTCTTTATAGGCAGTCTGCAATTTCAGTCCAGTAGTGTGTTCATTTTTATTATCAGAGGGCCCAAAAGAACTACCTTAAGTTGTGTGCAATTAAAGGTTTTTTGTTGTTTTAAGAAATTACTTCCCAAACAAAAAATACTACATCTTTCATGAATCTGAAACACTGTGTAACATCACCAACGTATCACTAGTGTTGTGTTTCTTTCTGTTACCTTTTAGAAGCCAGATTACTCAGTTTGATGTCATCATCTGACCCCTCTCAGTGCGCTCAGCTGTCACAGATGCTTCTCAGATGGCTGGGAGAAGACGCAGTTGCTGGCTTGTCAGGTCTTTTAAGCTTCAGATCTGACTTAATCCAACTGTTCCATGCAGCTTGGAATTTCTTGACACGCACTTGAAAACTATGTCTCGACAGACACCTCTCGATCTAGATGTCTCGCTCTTGGGCCCCTAGTAGTTCCTCAGGTCTTCTAGGTGTCACATTCTTTTTTTGAACTAAACAACTACAACTGCTGCCCATAGAGTCCCCCTGTGAGTAAATATTCTTGCTTACTTTGCACCTGAAGATATTGATGAGGTAGAAGCTGAAAGACACATAGAGTATTTTGGTAGTAAAATAAGAAATAGACAATATATACAAAAATAACAATGATAAAATTTCCCTTCTTCACACCAGCTCACATACAGTGGTGATGAAAATTGCCTGGGACCATTCTCAATGATTATTTTGCAGTGCAGCACTGCATGCTGAAATATACAGCTTTTTCACTCGTCTCTGCCATTGGGACCTGAAAATCTTTCTTGGCAATCATTCTTGTTCTAGAAATGAAAGATCGCTTTAATTTCTGCATGTTTTTCAGTTTTGCTCAGTGCGACAGAAGGTTTTTTAAATTCTCTCTCAGTACAGTTGCTATTCTTTGCCTTCTGTATAGAATTTGACTGCTGATGTTGTACTCCATTTGGTCTGGTAACAGAGTTCTCCTGCTTAAGTCTGAAATACAGTGGTGAAACTACAGTGCTAAAACATTTAGCAAACTTTTTGTATGTTATAAATGCCTAGTTTCATTATTCTTCATGACCAAATATCTGCACTTTTTGCACTTGTTTATTTTCTAATTGCAGGCTTGATCATATTAATTTCCTTGTTGTTATACTATTGAATGAAAAATTAAATTTTGTACATTTTAAAAATTAAATTAATGAAAGGATGGGAACTTAGGTGTATATAAGCATGGGTTCTTTTCTTTTTGTCTTCAAGTGGCCTTCACTGTGCAGCAGTGGCACCTTTAAGTATGTGAATATTGAATCTGCTTTTGAAATTCTTAAAATTTGGGAAATAGCTTATTTCGGCTCCTAAAATACTTGCAAAGAGAGAGGCTACAGTTGAAATTAAAAAATTAGGGAAGGATTGTAAAAGAAACAAATTCCACTTGCTTTTGTGTACCTAGTAATAGATAACATGTTACTAAAGGTTGGTGTGTACTTTGCCTGCCCATACCAAATTCATGTTAGATTTGCAGATCAGTACTTCAGCATCATCCTACAGAAAACTGGAAACTTTATAGCCTTGTTATTCTTCTTTTTCTCCGGAGGACTATAAAGACTTGCTGAAGTTCTTGGCTTGGCTTACCTCAAGAGTTGACCTCAAGAAGTGACTGCAGTCTCCATGCGCTTCTGTTCTGTATCAGAGGACAAATACTTCTTGGCTTGGAGTCCTTTTAGCTCTCAGATTCAAAAGCAGGACAGGTGCAAAGAACTGTTTTCATATCCATAGCTACTCTGTTGAATCACTCTTCTGCCTCATGCTAACTCGCTGCAGGGAACCATCCAATTTAGAACTGGGGAAGGAATAGAAATTCACTTTCTGTATGCGTATTTTAATTACTGAGGTGGTAATTTAATCACATTACCTTATTGATTTACTTGTAGCTGGGGTTATATATAAACTTTGCTTTGGAATGTCTTTTATACATCCTTTCCTACTGATTGACAAACTTTCAATCTGTAAGGTATAGCTATCTCCATAATATCCAGTTGTTTTGAGTGTGTTATGACACAATGTCAGTCTTTATCTGCAGCTGTGTTATAGAATACAGTACCTCTGTTTGCATCCTAACAGAGGAGGTATTCAAACAAAAATTTCCTTAGTGTAGTAGCAGTTAAAACTATCCCTATGGAATGCAGTTTACGATTTCAGGAAGACAAACTCCAGCATGAAGTGTCCACAGGCCAGTGCTGCTCTTTAAAATTCACATGTGTAGTTTTGTTGTCTTGTGATACGTTTCTTCAAGCTGGGTGTTGGTAGCCTAATTTGAGGTGAAATCTCATTCTGGTTAACTGTTTTCCATGTGACTTTTACGTTAATGTTCTGTCTGAAAATTGTTTTCTCCTTGTTGTGAGCTACCTCCTGTCCTTGTTCTTCTATTTTAGTTGCTACCAGTACAAGACAGCTAAGTAGCTGCTGTGCTGGTATTTTAGAGGGACAGTAAGTGCACCTGAAAAATTCCCTGCAGAGTCTGTGTATCTTTTTGTACCTCTCTATCTGCATTGAGTAGCTGTGCCTTTGGTCTATCAGCTTCATTGTCTGCTTCCCCATCCCTTTCTCTGTCCCTTTGCTTCCCTCTTCTTTGCAAAGCTAGGGAATTTCTACCACCTTGTCTTCAAGGATAGCTGCTCACACCTCTCTTCCCCGCATGTC
The DNA here is from genome assembly GCA_009806455.1 of Tetrax tetrax. Taxonomy (NCBI): domain Eukaryota; kingdom Metazoa; phylum Chordata; class Aves; order Otidiformes; family Otididae; genus Tetrax; species Tetrax tetrax. Next base: position 153,131 of record WHYT01017135.1, on the reverse strand, counting down.
TTCTGTGAAGTTAGGTGACCAGAAGATGAAAAGTACACAACTAATGTTGTGTAGAAAGCTGCAGAAAGGCTTTAACGAACCAGCTGCTATCAATGCAAGACTGGCAGACACTGAGGAAAACCTGTGTTCCTCACTAAAAGCAGAACAGGAAAACCGCAGAGATAAGCGCAAAATAAGCACAGGCAGCCTGAGTTCTTCAGTTCAATAACCTTGAACAAACTTAGTCTTGTCCAGACAAAGTACCTAATCAGTTGTTTCTGAGGCTGGGTTTCTGTTTACAGCAATCAAATCAATAGTGTCTAGACAAATGAGTGCTGAAGGTCAAGTTGGAAATAAGGTTGACAGCTGCTGTTTGCCTGTTTCACTGTTTCTGTCTGAAGATGGGTTTACAGGATACAGCCACTCACTCTGAACCAAAACCAATTGGCACTTGATAAAGCAGGTGTGCTGGGTACTGACACAAATGTGATCATCCCCCAGCATCTCCCCCATGCATTCATGTTCTCAGATAAAAAAAAAAAAAAAAAAAAAAAAATAAAAAAAAAAAAAACGGTTAAAGAAATTCTTCATAGAGGGATGTGGAAAAGAAATATTTATTTTAACTCTCCTTGCTGCAATGCTACAACAGCAAGAGCTGTTGTAGCGAGAGAGATGTTTTCCCTTGTGATTGGCTTAATTTTACCAATTCTAATTGTTGGTGAAAGTTGTTTTCAATAGCTTTACTTAATCTTCAGAGTTCTTCAGAGTATGCTTACTACGTATCTCCACAACTGGAAGGCTAGGCACATGCTTTTTGATCATAAATATTTAACCTAGAAACATTATTCAACAACATCAAGATAAACAGAAAACTGATATGTTTTTATGACAGCTTTTGTTTATATCATCTAAAGAGCTGTGTAACACGTTACAATTACAAATAAGATACTCTGGATGAAAGCTTAGAAACTGTCCTTGCCAAATGTATGTAGAAAGCATGGGGAGGAATTAAAATCTGGTAGCTTTTTTGAAAGAGTAAGATTTGTTTGAAGTTCTTATTCCAAAATATTTGTCTGCTTCGAGATACTGTAAGATAAGCTGTGTACAACTTTATTGCTCTACTATAGCCTAAAGGTTACTGTGTTTGGTTTTTGTTTTTAATATAGTGCTGATATCTACCTGGAAAGCTTTCTAGCCTTCTGGAATAGGGTTTTATGCATGAAGAACCACTGTTTCGTTTGTAATGAATGTTTAAAAAAAAAAACTACAGCTATGAAAGGATCCCAGTTTAGTGAAACAGAAATGTAAGCTGTAGTAAACTGTGACTTTAATCTACAGCAACACTCTCTGAATCAAGACGAGCTGCAGTCTATTGTGAAGTTTAGGACTGGAGTGGAAGACTCTTGTAGCTATTGTTGCTTTTTAAAAAAACAAAAAAAAAGTTACTTTTGTGGAAAAATACTAGTCTGCTGGTTGAACGCTTTATTTAAAAAATAAAAGGAGAAACACAATAAGAAAAAAACCCAATCTAGCTGAAAATTTTAAGTTGTATTTGGTATTTATGGAGTTTTCCCGCTAGAGGGTGGCAGAGCCTTTCCTTTGCTGTGAGGCTGTGCCTGTGGAATCTCTTCTGTGTGGACTGTGCTGTGTGTACACGTTGCTCATAATAAGAGTGTATGAATGAAAAATGGTGAGTTTAATAGGCTATCTGGGATATATGTAAAAGTATTGCAATTCTTACTATAGGCTTTTGTGTTTCAGGTTACTTATATTTGGATCCTATGAAAGAGAAACAAATGTTCATTGCACAATGGAGCTGAGCAGTAATGTTTGGGAAGAAAAATCAAGAAGTTCTATTAAAACGGTAAAAAAGGATATATCTTTGCATATTGCAGTATGTCTTATGCTCTTAATATGTTATCTAGAAAGAGCGGATCTTTAGACAAACAAATGGATGATATAGCAGGAAAAAAACCCAAACCCCAAAACATAAAAAAACAGTAGACCAGTTATTTACTTTTTAATCTGAAGTATTTCACTGTCGAATTGACACGTATGGATAACATCATGTTCAGTTACCACAACTGTACTTGAAAATGTACCTGGTTTAAATACATTGTCAGCTGACGATCAGCATTAAAATGAATAGTGTAAAATATGCATATTTTACAGTCCTGTTATATTTGCGTGGGGCAATGTTTAGAAAATGGTGACTAAGATTCACCTGTCTTTCACTGGCCGGTAGCGTACTCCCTTCTGATGTGAGCGCTGAAGACACGTGTGATCAGAGGGTAGCTCATGTGATTGACTTCCTCCTTCCCTCCTGCATTTTGTGAAAATGTAGGCAATTGCCATAAGTTTTTAACTTTTTTTTAGAGCATATGAATCCTACCCTGTCTGCTAAAGAAAAATTTACAAGTGTCTACAAATATAGAAAGTAGTATTGGTGGTATGGCAAGTTAATCTTCTACTAATTATCGTACTTGATAACATATGCTTAGCAGCGTACAGACTACAAATTGCCCCTTATTGCATTTGTGGGGGAGGATGAGAGTTACATGGCACTGGTATGAAGAAAAGAGGTATGAAGGAGCCTTTCAGTTCCACAGTAGAGTGATATTGTGGTGGTAATGAAATTGAATTCGGCTTATGCTGAGCAATAAGTAATGTGCTTATTGAAAAAAAAATAAATCTAGAAGCTTTAAAAAGACTTTATGTTAACAATTGGTTTAATACAAAGAAATTACTGGAACAAAAAACCAAATCTACCCTCTGCTCTCTGAGTGCAACTCACTTAAGCCCTGTGCCTTTGTTATATTTGACTGGAGTTGTGTTTGGAGACCACCGTTGTCTTCCCACTAGAGCAGCAAGAATCCAGAATTTCAGCATCTTGTTCAATTTCTGCAATTAAATTCCACTTTGCATTGTTTTTAAAACTTTGTGACAAAGGCTATGATACTTGTTTTCAGCTTCCTGTATATTATGTTTGCCTAAAAGGGTGTATGGCTGCGCAACAGACAGAAAGCCTCTTTTTGTTTTTTTTAGCTGCTGTATTCTTAGTCAAATGAAAACCTTTAAGGGAGGCTAGAGGTTCACGTATGCTCATTTAGGAGACCGTAACACTGGGTGGCAATTTGCTTTCTGAGTGCAGCAGGGAAATGAGAAGTTGGGAGCCTGCAGCTGCGGCACAGACTGGGAGACTCCAGAGAAGAACTTTTGCAGAGTGTGGTTCAGCAGCCAGGCAGCATAGAAAACGATGGCAGCTCAGGACTACGTTCTCCAGAGTTGTCTGTCTTGGCCCTCTCTCTACATGCTCCTAGCACAGTCAGTGGTGCTTACGTGGTTGTGAGTTAGCTGTGTCAGCTCCCTAAGTTGGCTTGCTGCCTGATTGCTCCAGTGCTGGTGGAAAGGAGAAAGAAGGGTACGATGGCAGCAGCTTCAGCTAGTTTAAGCTGCTGAAGCACAGCACCACCAGAGGTGATGGCATAAAGTGTTAACATTGGTCCTGAGAGGATTTACTGAGTTTGCCTAACTCCAGAGGATGCTGGACTTCATTGAAGCACTAAGAGTAGGTAGATTTGAGTAATTGATTTTCATACCTTTTTGTTTAATCTGTTTTATGCAACAGTTCTTAATTTTGTTTGACTCTTTCTAGTTTGTTTTAATCTAAAGGTTTAAGCCTCTTTGCACGATCACATAAGGGTAAGGTAGGAGCAATTCAGCCTTAGTAGTTTGGCTGGTTCATAGTCTTAACCCTTTCGTAATAATAAAAACTTCAAAATTTTCAAGAAACAAGCAATACTGCTAGTCTTCAAAATAAAAACAAAACAACAACAAAACCAACCCCCAAAACCCAGACAATTTTGGAATCTGGACTTGATCCTGCCAATGCTTGCTCGTGTAAATAACCCTTTTGTTGGGAGAAGCTGTATATGAAACCACACATGGATCTGGAGGGTTGATGTTCTAGGTGGTAGCACACCGATTTACCATTATGCTTCTCTGCGAAAATGAATTTGTTCTTATTTTTAGATAATTTTGATTAGCAGTATTGGAATGCATTATTTTACACTCTTAACAACAGAAGAGGAAAGAAAAATACTGTGCAGATGGCAGCACTGGCGTGTTTGTGACAGCAGATGGCAGTAGGACTAAAGTGATGCAGGGTGGAATGACTCCTTTTTAGAACTGCAGAAAAGTGCTCGGGGTGAGACTCACAAGAACTCATTTTCTATTTCAGCATCTAAAGTGGATAGGCAGGTCTTAAAGATTTCTTAAACTTTTGGAAATCTGACCCGCAATGTACAGAAGGGTTTTCTATGCATCTGTGTTGCAGTCCTTCATTAAGCATCACTCACACACTGCCTGCCAGGGAGCAGAGACTCCTTGATCTGAGTTGCTGCGTCTCTAGCTCTGCTGTCAGTATGAAGAATTCGCTCTGCTCAACCACCTTGGACTTCAGGCCACTAGATAGGCAGCATAATTTTAAGATCTTGCTTTATGAATCTTGGTATGGTAGAATATAGAAACTGAAAATTAGCAACTTGTAGAACTACTTTTTGCTTCTCAACTTATATTGAACCGATGTAGTGAAATCATGGAAGTCTCTTTTCCTGAGGAAAACAGGTTGAATACGCAAGTTAAGTTACAGAATGTTAGAACACCTCACTGGGTGGCAAGAGTATTGCCAAAGATACTCAACAAAAGAAGAAGTGTTGCTAACAAACTGAGCACTGGAACTTAGTTATTTTTCTCAGAAAAATGACTGAAAAATGTGATCAGATAAATAGGAAGTTATGAAGAAAAAACATTGTGATATTTTCCAAACAGTTTACTTGTATCTTTAACTGTGATTTTTAGCTCTAATGCAATGTTAACTACAAGGCAGCTGATTGCAGTGCTTAATATCTTTCTAATATTAAATCATTCTTTAATGCTCACATGTGCAATAATTATTTGAGTTGAAGTTGTTAGGACAAATAACTTCAGAAATACCAGAAGAAATGTTAGATGAAGTGAAAAGTAGAAAGATATGTTCTGGTTTAAAAGCATCTAATTTGAGTCTCTCATAGGCATAACAATATATCCTCTGATTCAGACTGTTCTACAACACTTCTGAGGAAAATTCTCATAACTTTCTGTACTTTCTGGTGTTTTCATTCTTTTTATTATGTCAGTAGCAGTGATAAAAAGATTAGACAGGTTTAATACTTCATAATGAATTTTGGCGAGACTTTAATCTGATCCTATTATTTATGGAATATTAGTAGGTGTCAAAATGGGTTTTGAAAAAAGATGCTGTGTTATTGAACATATCTAGAGCATTATTGAAGTGTCTGTTATACAAAGATATCTCAGGCTTCTGTTTATCAAAGCAATCTTGAAATACCAGTAAGACTTCAGAGAGGCGATTTGGCACGTTCCCATGTGATGTATGTAAACATTCTTACATATCTTAATTAGCAGTACATGCTGCTGGAATTGACATTAATCATTGCGTTGCTATGTAAAACTTAATTATGCATGGATAGGATGTAGTAATTAGCATTAGCAGCATTGGATTACTAGACAGGTGTTCTATGGTGAAATAATTAGAGATGTCTAAACAATTAGATATATGTTTGTAGATACTAAATGGAGACTGTATCATAAATGTGAGTGTCTATGTCCACTGAACTGCAGGTTAGCAATAAACAAAAAATTGTTCTGTTTTTCCTTGTGCACATCCGTTTGGAGTGGAGGCCTGGCCGTGTTGCGTTTGGTGAGAATCTTGCTGCTGACTTTGTGTGCCAGCATAGTATGTATAGTGTTGTGAAAGAATAATGGAATTTTTCAGCAGAAATTGAAGTTGCTTTGTGAATAAAGGGAAAATATAGTCTACCTTCCTTCAAAGTGGCAGAAGAATGCACAAAGAAATGATTTTGAAGTATTAGTAGCAGAGATCTGAGGCAGCTTTGCAGCTGTAAGTACCCCTTGCCTCGACTACGCGATGCCTCGAGTGCTCTGTGGATGCTCGGCTGTCCCGAGTGTGGAAAGCGCTGGCACATTCCTCTGGTTCCAGCACTGTAGAGAAGAATGAATCACGAGTATAGTCATAGCAAAATGAGAATCTTGTTTTTTATGAACTGCTCTGCCTATCTGGGTAGGTACTGATTTTTCTGACAGATAAATTAGTTTTCTACAAATTGTAGAAACTATTACAGATTGGTATCTTCTGATACTCTTATACGCAGGAAGCATGTGCGAACTCTAAATGGTTTGTGCTTTTTATTGGTTTTATGAATGTAAAGTAATGGGGGAGAGATGCTCAACTACAAAACAAAATGTATCCATTCCAAATCTTTTTTTTATTGAAATTCAGGAGCACAAGAGAATTATTATTGATCTTGAAATCATCAAATTAGATAATCTAAGAAAAATATGAAACAGCTTTAAATTCTGGTTTCAACTAATACATTGTCTGAGATGGTACTGTAGGCTAGTCAGTTTTGTATTCCTAAAGGTAGTAAGTGTTGGGGCTTTTTTGTTGTTCGTAGGAATTTTTTTCTTTTTTTTTTTTTTTTGAAACCCCTTCTGTAAATACAAACTTTAGCAATAAAGAAACTGCATTTCATATCCTGCAAAGTAAAAATTTCCATCTAAAATACCATATCTAGTGGCTCATAGGATTTCTTTTGCAGCGTTTGTCTCAGGAGCCCAAAAATACCCTCTGAAATAACCTAATAACAGGAAGAATTAAAATAAGCATCCCACCACTTTTTTTTTAGGAATTCTGCTTGTCGTTTTCTGAACATTGTGGTCAGCACTGGAGTAATTGAAGGGAAAGACCAATGACAATGTCTTTCAATACTGCACTCTGAATTTGTGCATGTACATACACACACATATTTAGGCCACGATCTCCACTTCTCTTGGTGAGGTTATCTTGATGGATATGGCCTTTTATAGGTAAATTTAATGGTAACTTTGAAATTGCTGTAGGCAGGCTACTTGGTAGCTGTTTATAAAACCAAAGCAATATTTTTCAGCCTTTCATAAAACTAAATTTCCTTTATCAGGCATTAAGGGAAACCTAAAGGTATTCCAGTACTGTAACATATGAATGTAAAATGAGAAATAATGTAAATCAAATCCAGCACCTTCTGAAATGAGTTGCCTGAAGATACTAAACTATAATGTCAAAATTTAAAGCAACTGTGAAACGTTAATTTGTAAATACATGGAGTTAAATGCCTCACAGTTGGCATTTCAGTGTGCTTATTTAACAGCCTGCCATTTCAGCATTTAATCCTGTCAAAAGAAAGGAGGTGGATTAAAGCAAGAGAAGCTTTTTGAAAATGTCACTTTTTATGAAAATTCATGATCTTGTAAAATTTGATAATATTTGTAAATACAATGGGGAATAGTTCTGAGATTTGTGCCTTACATAATATTCTATAATCCGTCTTTCAAATAAACTTGAAGGCCAGCAGGATTTTGTCAGTCTCATCCTAAACATTTAAGCTTTTTGACTTGGGGCTTCAGAAAGCTTTTCTGTGATTTAATGTGTGACCTTCTGTGAAAATGCGCTGTTCTTTACTGCTTAGGCTATTGAATCTAAACATTAAAAAAAACCAAACAACCAAACAAGTACTGATAGCTTTTTTTTAAGTGCATGCGTATTCAGATAGTTGTTTAGAAGCAGGTGTCACTGCTCTAGTCACAGCCTGCTGATACTTGTTGCTTGTTTATAGATCATCCAGAAGCTATCATGTACTGCATCCTTGGGCACACCCTGACCTGGGGCAGGTAGAAAGCAGAGCTTGCTACGCTTTTGCATCTGGCAGCAGGCAGTGCTAAATGCATCACGTGCAACCAAGGCTGTAGCTTCCCTTACATGTCCCTTCTTTCTTATGTCCAAACTTGAAGTTGTGATCCTTCCCAGCCTCCCCTGGAGGAGTGCTGCAAAGATTGACTGCTTGCAATGAATCTGACTTACCGAGTTTTACACTTAAAATGCCAGATGAGAAGATTAATGGATAAAGCAGCTTGAGTGAGAAGAATCTGTAATGAGTAGGGCTTAACGCTTGGTATGTGCTTGTGCTTACCCATCATCAACTCTTAGTTTAAGAGCTTCCAACAGAACTCATCCGTGGTACTCAGAAGAGAATTTCTTCTGCAGCCAGATAACTTGACTTGTATAGTGAAATAGGTCTGTTCTGAAGCCACTTAATTCCAGTCTAAATCTCAATTAGATTTTTGTAACAGAGTTATATTGCAGGTGCCATTAGTGATACTGTCTATTGAGTTGGGATCTTCTGAGTAGATATTTTGCGGGTTGTACTCTCTCTGAAAGCATGGTAGTGACCTCTTCCTGATTCATCAGAAAGAGTAATGAAAGAGGCACAAGCCTTTTAGATGGCCATGTTGGATGAATTCAGCTTTCTAAGACCTCTCTGTGTGATTGTTCTAGGCCAAAAACTATATAAAACTTGAGTCTTGATCAGAGATTAGTGCTCTTCTTTTAGTGCTTTTTATAGAGATGATAAACAACGTTCATTTTCACTGTGTTTTTTTCCTTGAAGGTTATTCATGTAATAACCAACCTGTCGTACAGATTCCTTGAATTACCTTTTAGCCTTTTAGTTGCCTGTCTTCCATATCCTCCTGATAGTACCCGGTTTGAATAGTAATTGTAAGCTTTTCATGTCATACTTTTTTAACTTACAACTTCGTATTTAAAATATGAATCTGTTAAGTAAACACTAAATGATAGCTTTTCCTTAAAAGTGCTTGTAAAAGCCAAGACAGGCACACTGTTTCAGTGTCACTAGATGTGGTGCTGATGACTTTTTTTTTTTTTGTATTCTTGTCTCTTGTCACCTGTTCTGCTGCATGTCCAAATATTGGATACAGGAAAGAGTTTTAAGTAGGTTTTACAGCAGCTGTGTTTCTCATTTGCAAAGAAATTGACTTACAGTGATAACTGATCTTGCTAAATAAATAGATGGTTGATGCGTGAAAACTGACTGTTTGTATAAACAGTATGGCCTATTTTAAGAGAGATAACAGTGTTTTATTGACCAGAATAAACAGAGTGGTTTCTGGGCAATTCAGGATATTTCTGGAATGACTTTCTAAACTATTTTTTTAAGTCCTGTTGCAAAGTTGTATGGCCAGATGAGCCAGCAGCTCAGGTTGGTGACTGCTACACGTGGCTGGCGTGGAAGGGCAGTGACTTACTTAAACACAGATATTTACAACCACCTTTGGAGAAATAAGCTGTTGTCATTCTCATTTGTTTGTTTCTCTTCAGTCTTCTAGTTTACTCTTAAAATACATTTTCTCAGAGCACCTTTGTAAAAGTTAACCTCTTAACGTACTAGGTTTTTCCTTTTCAGATTGAGAGACTGGGATCTATTCCTATTGCAGAGGTAATAATTGGATTGAAAGGAATGTACCCATTTGTACGGATTTTAGTGATGTTGTAATGTTTCACTACCAAATCAGGACCTGGCCAAGTATCCTATCCATGGATGGCCTATCCATCTGGAGCTCCTGGTCAGCAAGGGCTGCTCTCACTTGTGGGCACATGGCGTAAGATTGTATTGTTTTTGCACATCTGCTTTGGCCCGCAACATCTTATACACTTAGTGTGATTTACACTTATAGTTGCATAAGTGCAGTTGTTTGCATTGATTTTTTTTTTTTTTTTTTTTAATAATCAGAAGTTTGAGTCTCTTTTCTCGTTCTCTATACGATTCAGGCTTCTTACAGATGTGTAGGGACATCTCTAGGTGCTGCTGTCTGGATTTCATCAGTTACTCTTCTGTTCTGATGAGTTTTTAGAAGAGATGGTGTTCAACCATTCTGAATGTTACCTGTATGTCAATTAAATAGACATACGGGTCCATTGCAATTCAGCGAGAAGCTGATGAAAGTAATGTATTTTCTTTCAGTTCCACTTGATTTATACAGTTGCTCTGCCTGTCTATCTGTTTGAAGGTGACTTTGGTTAACTATCTAAAATATTACTAGGTACATGTTTGTTCAAAGAGCATGTCCAAGGCAAACATTGGCAGTTTTCTGGTGCTAAGGTGGTGCAGGAAGCTGGTAGCTCCTCCACACAAACGTACTTTGGTGTGAGCCACGGCTTGCGTTCTTTCAAAGTGTGTGGGAAGGGGCAAAAAGCATTGGATTCTTTGGTTTTGCTTTTCACAAAATAACTTGTATATAAACATTCTCATTAGTAGAGGAAATGTCAGTACTTGAATCTGATTCTCATTGCTACTTTAGAGAGTGTAAATATAGAAATTCCATTACCTTAAACAGAAAGCATCATCAGGATAAATATCAGGAAGAAATTTTTTTTTAAAGGATCCTTAATATTTAATAATATATAGTATGATAGTAATTATTCTTATTGATGATTTAACTAATGAACTCACAGTTCTTTAATATAGGTATTTGATGTCCTTCAATGAGAAGGAGATTAATTTTCATACACCACAAATATTTGATATCCAGTAGTCTTAAATTTTGTGTCAAAAAAAACCTAAGCAACTGCAAAGAAAGCCTTTTATTTTGAGGGAAGAAGTACTTATTCTGAGTAGAATCCTATATAATGTTGCTATTTTTATGAAGTCAAATGATTTAAGTAGTTAAGATTCTTGGACTCAGGGTAATGTTACATGTCTTACCTTCGTAGGATGCTGTAATTATTTAACTATTATCTCAAAATTACTATCTCCCCCTCCCCCCCCGCCCCCGGCCCACTTTCCTTTCTCCCTCTTCAGTCACAAGCTGAAGCAGAAATCAGATGTTTGTCTTAGTATTACAAGAGGCATTTATAGGTCTGTCAGGATGGAGCTCAACATCTGGAGGCAACAGTGAATGAGAGGTGTTTGGCATGTTAATGTGGTCATTATCACTTTCACTGTTACTCTGGCTATTCTAGGTCTGTAGAACAGCAGGAGTGAAATCTTGATTTGTGGGCAAAAGTAGAGGTTAAGATAATTGTTAGTGCAGAAGTGATTCTTCTTGCTTTTCTTAAGGGTGACTAAGCATTTTAAAAATACTTTCAGTAATTTAAAAAAAACCCATCAGCAAGGATTTTGTAAGGCGAGTGCAGTGCATGTTCTCCAAATGCTCTGTAATGATGGCAAATAGAGACGAGAAAGTAATACGAGTGGGCAGCACAGCAATTGCCCTGGAAAAGCCTTGGGGATCAAAAATGGCATTGCTGATTCCCGTCATACAAATGAAATTACTAAAAGGTCATTCCAGTGTATTAAGGTTAGACATAGCAGGCTGATGTTCTGCACAGGACACCTACATAGCGGAAGTAATCAGTAGTGTATCATCGTTAGAAAATGGAGCATTTCCCTTAATGCAGTCTGTTAAAAGGCTGCATCCATTAAAGTTTTGGTAAGATAAATAGAATCTTTGAACTATGAATGTCTTTACAAGTGTTTTAACCAAAAGTCAGTACCTTCAGATCTTTACTGATGTCATCTGTTTCTATTTTTGGGTGCTTAGTTTGGAACAAATATGTCTGCGCACATTTGATGTTAATTGAAACTATATATTTTCCCTAGCTGGTGGAAGAAAACAAAACTAAAAAAAGGCCTTAGAAATCTGAGGCCAGATATGCAGAAAGGATTTTTTTTATTATAAAAACGGCCATAAGGTTTTTCACATTTAAACAAATATATAAATATATGTATATGCACACTTCATATATAAATATCTAAGTTGTGTGTATGTATAAATACATGCTCTTTATATATATATATATTGTGTGTGTGTATATAAAAAATGAAAAACTTCAGTTATTCTTCTTTGGTTAAATTTAAGTGGAAGTCTCGTGGCTAACAAATTGACCATGCATTTAAAAAATGTAGACACTTGTAAGTACAGTAAATGATCCCTGAGAAATAGGGTTTGGCTTATCTGAAGTTCACCAGTGCTTACTGGTTACAATGATATACGAGAGTCAAGAAATACAAAGATGTTTATCAGAGCAATTGCTGAAATCTGTTTCTAGGTTCCTTGGTAGGTAAATCACACATTTGTGGGAGTATAGTAAGAATAGGCTGAACGGCAGCTTGTAAACTAAAAACACAATCACTTTACATAACAATGTGAACTGCATGTGAAGTGAGCATAGGATTACAGTGTTCATAACGTCGTAACACAAACATGTAGTTCACTGTAATCTCTCTCCACTTCAAACCAGTGATTTTCACTGGTCTCAAATCAGATGCGCATTTGTAATAAGCAGAGATGAAAATACACAGTCTATATGATTTCAGTGAACTAGTTAAGTCTGTAACTTGTTTAAATTACAAGTTGCTGTTTAGTCACATGGTGTTTCTGTGAAATGTGGAGTCAAAATCTATCTGAGCCTGTTCTTAGGGGACATGAAAACCACCATGTGACAAAGGTGTTTGTACATAGTCAGTTATAACATACTTTTACTCAGTTTTTTGGATCTGAGGCTTATGTATAGACTGGAGATAAAGCTGTCCTCTATGGGCATGTATATATAAATAAGCAGAATTTGGAAAATGGATGTGCATGTCACAAACTATTTTGACAGCTGGATGCTTAGGCTGCCCCGGCATGAACAAGTGGAGGTTTCCCTTCCACACTGCATGCACTGTGGAGGTTTGACTGGGGTCTGCTTCTGGTCTGTCCCCCTGGACTGACCATGATTTCGCCACAGGAGCACACTGTCCAGTGTACTTTCCTCTGGAAGTGTGCTCCAGGAGCACTTGGTCATGCAAATCAAAGCATAGTAAGTGGAGACCATGGGAAGTTCAGCCTGAAGAGCACACACCTCATCTGAACTGAAAAGCAAACATAGACATATGCTTTGAGCAACTGTTCCATTACAGATTCCATCTTTGGTGTTGGCTTGCTTGCTGCTTCTCCCTCTTTTGTCTCTCCAATGAGCTAAAAAACTATAGAATTTATTTTGTCACTGTCTTGTGCGTGGCACAGAGATCCATCTGTAAACAGGCATCGAGCTTTTATTTTATTTTTTTTTTTCTGTTCATGGGAGGCATAGTGAAGAATTAACTGAGAGGCTGGGTCGAACTTTACCTCCTGTGGGGTGGCAGGGAGGTGGGGTGCTTGTCGATTAATTTAGATTGTGCACTGAGGCTGATGCAGAAGTAGTTTTATATAAAAGGCTGGAGATGTAGAAAGAAGGCATTTTGCAATTCGACATAGGAGGAAAAAAAAACTTGGAGGGCTCTACCTGCCTGTATGTGAAATATTTGGGAGGGGGGAACTGTGGGGAAGACAAGCTAGAACTGATATATATGACTCAAATCCCATAAGGAACTTGAAATGGGAAAGAACAGGTAGCAATGATGTGCAGGTGTACATATTCTTTAGGTAACTTGATTCTTGTGATAGCTGAAGTGAAGCAGCTACATTTGTGTTGGTAGTCATTTGTTATGTCTTTGAAGTGTTGCTTTCCTTGTGAGGAGTCCAGTTGATGAGATTACAGGGAAGTTGGGGAGAGGCAGGGGCGAGTTTGTGGATTGGTAGGGTTGGTTTTATTGTTTGAATACTGATATGATGTGCCTGCATGGCAGGCACACAATTTTGACCTGAAGAAGCCTCTCCACTGGAGTGGAGTAAGATGTGTTGGGAGTGAAATACCGCACTCTGTGCAGCGCAGGAGCTGAGGGAGGCCGTGGCGAGAGCCGTCCTAGTGAAACAGCTGTGTCCGCCGGGAAAAACAAGGAGCTCAAGGAAGAGACTTCTGTTAGCTGGGATTTCCTTGAACGCTTCCAGTAAGGAAAATACCTTAGGTGCTAGGAAGTGTATTACTTAACCAAACCAGTTCTCTAAGTGGTGCTTAGAGACATAGCATCTGTTAATTATTAAAGGAGAGAGCAGGCACAGTAGTGAGAGCAAATAATGACTGTTAGCTGGGTGCAGAAGACCAGGTGTGATAATGAGTAAGTGCATCAATTCAGCTCCATAAGCAGAGTGGAGGATGTATGACAAGAACAATACTACCAACAAAGTCATAGGAGTAGTAAGGTCATGAGTAGAGTAGCTGTAAATATTTAGCTAGTGTGGAATCCTTAAAGTACCTGATTAATGTATCTTGTCTATAGGTTATAGGAACTCCCAGGATGTGTGTGGTTGTGCTATCAGAAACACTAAACAGGTGGCTTCAGCAGGAAAATTGGCTCAATTTCAAGCATTTCTTTATATATGCATTTTATATATATATATATAATATAAAAATGTATAATTCCAAACAGGATTTAAATGATACCTGGACAAGGTACCTGTTTGGTTATTAGACTAATTTAGAATGGAGGGGACCTCTGGAGGTAATCTGGTCCCAGCTCAGGACTTAACTGGCTCAGACTGCTCAGGACCCTGTTCAGACGGGCCCTGGCAGCCAGACACTGCCAGTTCTTTGAAAAGTCTTCCTCTTTATTTTTTTTTCGCATTAAACAGCATGTGACAGGCTATACTGTTACACAGGGAGTGCAGCAGAGTTATCAAAACTTATTTCAAATAGTCAAAAATATTTCATAAAAGAGTGATTTAGTCTCAAGTCCAGTCTAGGAGTATTTCTCCAGGGATGGATTCAGATGGAATAAAATTTCTTTGTGTTGCAGACAGTCCAGGCAGGAGGCAGTTGTGGCCTAAAAAGTCTGTAACAAAATTTCTTCAAGGGTATGCCTGAGCTTACAGGCATGCTGGAGAGAGAAGATAGGAAATATGTAATATTTTTGTATATCTTATTAAACTTCTGCAGTCTGGTTACAATGGATGTTTAGCCAAAACGTGGGAACATCTATGACTGATTTTTATTCCTTGCAAACAATATTTGAGCAAAGAATTCTTTTTTTTTTTTTAACAATGATTCTTGCCAGATTGATAAATGTTTCTACTTCCACTGCAGTTTTTGAAGCTTTAGCTGTTGGAAGACAATCTGAAATAACATATATTCTAAAAATATGTTTGTAATAACTAGGAATTAACTTTTGGCTGCCATTGTGAGCGAAGGCATTCAGATTCTTGCCAACTGATGTGTAGAAGTGCGTTAGGAACCACAGTCTTGGTTACATATGATTGAGGTAACCAAGAATTGTAATTAATTCATGAACTTTAAAGATAACTATGAGGAGGAAGTAATTTTGTAAAAGGTCATTAAAGCAGTATTCTCTTGTGTCTAATAATTGGAATGAAAATAAATAAGATTTATCAGAAAGTAAAGAATCTGATTCTGGCTAAGATCACACAATTTACTTTTACAGAGATTAGCTTCATTTCTGGGTTTGTTTCGACAGCTGGAAGTAGAAACCTATGAGGGCACTGGAAATGTGTCCTGGGCACAACACACCCTTTTCTGCACATTCAAAAAATAATTTAGTGGCGCAAAACCATCTCTCTTAGTATTGCCAAACCTCCAACCCACTATGTAACTCTTCAAATGCTGAAATAAATATTTTTAAAGCTGCAGTAGAAGAGAAGCAAAGGAATGTTGCTGTGACTGCAGGAGGAACAGTTTAGGGAAAGATGCTGTATAGCTCTTGACTGATTGTATTGCGGGCCTCCTTTTCAGCAAAGAGCTTGTAGAACAGGACAAGTGCAAGCTAATTCCTCCTTCTTCTGGCTGTATCAAATTAGAAAAAAAATTTTTGTCATTGAAAATTGGCACTCTTTCTTATTTTATATTTTTAAGTTTTAACGGGCGATAACTTTACCAACTTCTGAAATGAATTCTTCAAGCTAGTTTTTGCTTTTTTCTTACTGTGTGCTTCTTGGTGGCTGATGTGTAGCAGTCCTACAGATTACTAGTAAGCATTATTCCTAAACGCAAAGTGCAGGAGTATAAAATATATTGTCAATAGAATAAATTTATTCTTTTTTTTTAAAGATGGGATTTCTGTGAGACAATAACATTAATCCAAAATTTAGCATGGCAGTGGTTAGCCAACCATTACAGAAGATTTTGCAAGCAGATCATGAACTTAAAGTGTATGACCGTCATTTTTCTCTCTCTATCATATGATACATTTCTGCGTATTAATTAAAGAAAAAATAGCAGGTGAGAATGCTGAACGAGCAGACAGCTGGTGGCTATCAACTGGCCAGAGCACTTTAAAGCAGTGTAAGAGTGTGGCTGTACAAAACCTGAATGAGTGCACTCACTGTACATGCAGAGGTGCTTTTTTACTATCTGTCCTTCGCTTCAGCCCTTCCCCTCACGTAGCCTTTAGTTCCCTTCTCTGAGTGTTGCTGCCATTTATCTTGAATACTTAGTCTAGTACAAGTACTAGCTAGAATTTTCAATTGGTTATTGTTAGTATTGATCGTACTGTATTACGGTTGTTATGTCAGCTCAGTCCGGAGGCAGAAGTTTGATACCCGTTTCAAAGTGTTGTGTTATTCATCGAAAGGGTCTCATTTTCATATCCATGTAGGTGTGTCTCTTTTTGCATCTCTATACCCGTATAACACTTTTTTTTGAAGAAAGCACAGTGGTTTGTAAATCTGTATTTTTGTATTACTGTTTGGAAAAAAAAAAGTAATGCTCCCAGCAGGGCAGGCTGCCTGCTGAGAGGGTCCTGCTGCCATGGGGGTGCCAAGGGTGCTGCTATGGGACAGCCCCATCCCTGTCCACCCACCTTTGGGCAGGGGTGATCTTACCACTTGTTCCCATCATGGCTGCGTTTGTCCCTGTGAACCACGGAGAAGGGCCCTTACAAAAACCCATGTATTATCCGTGGAAGCGAGCACGTTCACTCCCTATGTAATAAAGCCATAGCTCGTTCCATAATTATAAGCAACACCTTGCTGCTTTCATCTTCATATACAAGTTATGATCCTCGCATGCTGGTTTTTTTAAGCTTGGACTGCTTTGTATGCAAAATATTCTTTTCAGTTCAACTCAGAAATGTATCCTTGTATGAAAATGGCAAAAAAAAATCAATGATGCTTCTGCTGAACGTATCTAAATTACAGTTCTTTTTGGTATTTATATGACTAAGCAGTGTAGAATTACTTAGGTTTAATTATCTTGCAATGCTCTTGTTCCAGCGGTATTAAAGTATGTGAGTCAAAGGCTGTTTTTGTGAACTTCAAGAGTTCATCAAGGGCAAGCTGTGCATGATGAACACACATGTTTATTCATTATGATTTTCTTCTGGCCTTGCAGGCTAACAGACTCCTAAGTAAAAACCAAAGTACTGCACTGATAGTTTTGGTTTTTTTAGCTCCTCAAATTGTCTTTTTTCTCTGTCGCAAAAAAGACATTTCTTCATTCTGAATGTAGTGTAATATGTGCATGGCAGTCTCTGCCTACCTGTAACACTGTACACAAATACGTAGTTGAAAATTGGAGTTTAAGCTATGGATTTCTTGCTAGTTGATGTAAATTAATGAAGTTTTAGAAATCAGAGGTCATGGTAATGGGAAAACTAGGAGTGTTTTGCCATGGTACCACACCCATGGGCTTGCAGGCTGCAGTTCTCCAATTCAGATCTAATTTTTTTCTATCTCCGTTCTCCTTTCCCTCTGCATCTCTACATATGTACGCCTTCCTCCCTACCCCACCAAAAAAGAAATTGACCTCTGACCAAATATTATTTCTCAGATACTTTTTTGTTAGTATGTTAGTGTGTTGCAGAGGTTGTAAAACCAAACAATTTTTTTTTTTTTTTTTTTTTTTTTTTTTTTTTTTTTTTTACTTAACTCCCAGAGTTCAAAAGAACAAGAGATGTAAGTGACTGTTAGCAGATTGGCAGCAAGTTAATGATAACATTTGTAATTTTGTATACTGAAGCTTTGCTGTAAGGTATTTAATCTTTTTAACTTTTTTTTTACTGTAAGATATTTCATCATTCATCACATTGCATGTTCGTTTTTTCTATAGAGCTCTAATCTCTTAAACCTGTAAATGAGGGACGAGTTGTAAATTCTTTGATTAAGGTAATTGCTCGAGGTCCCAAGCAAGCTCTATTTACTCTCTATTTACTCTGGTTTCTGGTAGCAGAGAAAGGGGAAAGGGAAACAAAGATGTTGCATTATGAAATCTGCTGAATATCATTCTTATATATTTCACTAGCTATCAATAAGATCTGTTGCTAATTTAAAAATAAGAGCATAAAACCAGAGTATATGAAGTTACAGTGAGTGCTGAAGTAAAAGAAGTCTTTAAGCTTGACATAATTTCCTATTTATTCTCTTGGTTACCTTATGGTAAGGGGAAAAAAGGAATTGGTATACGTTACTTCCCTGAGACAGAAAATACTTAAAAACCCAGTCAAAATTAATGAACTTGTAACTTCTCTGATGGGTAGTGTCCTCTTCCTCTTGTAACTTATTTTTTCTTTGATTCCTAGTAAGCTGTCTTTGACGGAGTATTTTTCTCTTAGCACTTTTGCATTCTTTGGTGTTCGTAGTTTGGGGTCTAAAAAGAATTTCTGGAAAACTCGTGTGTTCTCCTGCCTCCAGAAATACACGGAGTGAGGCAAATTATGGGAGAGATTTCTGCCAGAATTGTGGCTAAGCCTCATGATAATACACAATTCTAGTCTCACACGTTTAACAGAAATCTTTGTTGCATAGCGAAGTAGTTTTTGTTTGTTTTGTTGTTTGAACATCTATTGTAATAAAGCTTTGTCATACGCTCTAAATGGAGGATATTCAGCTCTTTGTCTAAGTAGCTGTACCAATTCTCTACTTTTTTTTTTTTTTCTTAGCCGATTATATGATCACATTGATTACGTGGAGACAAAGCTGCAACACAAAGGTCCTTTCCAAGCCAAACCGTTCTGCAATTCTGTGAAAGGTTCAGACCTTTGAATCTTCATAAAGCACTTACAGAAGCTAGGTTGCAAAGTTGGATAGCATGTTGATTCCAATTTACTGCTAACGTTCAGTTTCTAAATAATTCTTCAGATATATTGAGAAGTGATCTTTGTGTGTTTGAGGGGGGGAAAAAAAATTCTAGTGTATTTCTCCAGTGCAAAGCAATTGTAGCTATGTATTGATTTATTTTGCAAAGTGAATTGTCAATATTTGACTTTGGTGTAAAGATCTTTTTCAGTTTAATAGTTGTGGCAATTTTTATAAGTGATGAGCAGTAACGATATGAAAATCTGGCTTCTAGGTGTGCTGTTGTATTGGTGCTACTAATTAGATGTGACACTGAGCTGCTGTTTCATTGCCTGACAGCGCCTTGTGCCCCGTAACCATAAACAAATTGATTTGATGTGATGCGTTCAACAAAATAACCAGAAATAGATGTATGGTTGTGGAAATTTTTACTGGTTATATAGTTGTGTGTTCTTATACTGCAGTGTTTTGTCCAGAACTTAATTGAAAACAAAGTATGGTTTGGCTGCCTTTCTTTGTAGAGAAAGATTATTATATACAAAACCTTGGCCGCTTACAGTAATTATTCAGAATAAGCTAGGTACAAATCCCCATCTTTTGTGGTCTTGGCAATGAAGAATTTCAGCAGAAAACTGATCCTCTGGTTTTACTAGGCAAAGGGTGGGGTTTGGGGGTTATATGTAATAAGAATGTAATTTTGATACAGATGGATCTTCTGTTTAATCTCTGAAGGGCTGTAATAATGACGAATCATTTTACTACATCTGCTTTAGTTCCTTTGGGTTTAGCTAGTTCTGTGGGAATGTAGGAGCCTGAAAAATGATAGGGTCACGCAGGCTATGATTCAGGTTTGTGCTTTTCTTTGATAGCCATCTAGCCATTAATATTGATGAGAAATCTTAACAGTTGTTAAGCAGATAGTATGTTTATGCAGTGCAGAAATAACAAACTGTGTTCACTTATATTTCAAATTGTGTAATTCCATTGGTTCTAGGTACCTGTGAGGTCCCTGTTGCATTACCCAAAATGGTAATAGTTTGTAAGAGTATGATCTCTTACGTCTTTTTTTGCACACTCTTGTGTAAGTAACTGTTTAAATATGTTGCATCTTTAATAAATCAACTTGACACTACTTGATTCCCTCGGCTTTGGTACAGAGCTTAATTTGATAGTCCTGTTAGAGTTGAGGGCAGCGTGAGGGGCCAGCCAGGCTGCAGGGCTGGGGGAGAGCCGGGGAGACCAGCGCTTCTCCTGCTGCCTTGGGCTCTCCTGGGAATACTGGTCCTCTGGCAGGACCGAACTCTAACTCAGCGCAGTGATTCTGCTCAAATCCTGGCGTTTTGCTGAAGATTCCCAGGAAAGGAGTATTTATGAAGCTCCTGCTCATTTCAGAATATGCACTCTGCTCCAGATGCAACTCTGCAATCAGCATTGCTGATGCTCTAAAGAAAATACCTCTGCTCCAGAATAAAATCAACCTATAAATAACGTACTTACTCTTTCCCTCAACACTTTTTTTTCAGAAATATAACTTCTAAGGCCTTTAAAATGTGACTTTTAAGTCCATTAGTGAGATCTAACAGTATGATTCGTATGCATTAGAAGGTAGTATTGTGTATTTTATTGCCATGAAAACTGGCGTCTGTGATGCATGTTACTGTAACTACACTGGATAATAATGTTCCATAGTTTTAGTTTTGATGGCAGTATACTTGTAAGTAATCAGGTGGTTAATGCTGCTGGGTACAAGCTGTGCGGAGAAGAAAACTCTTCTCCATGAATTTTATTGCCATTATGAAGAACTTTTTTACCTGATAGTCTAATATTTTAAATTTATTACATGAAAATTAATACGGTTTTATCATTATTAATTAGGTACTTCCAAGATAAATGTAAGTAATTACTAGCTGGTTTAGAGGGTTTGCTTTTAATGTATACACTTGAATGTTTTTCACTTTCTTGCTTCCATCTGAGATGAACAAAACCCTGGGTTGACCTCTCTCTCACGCACACATATTCACAGTGCATAAACTCTTATGTTCTCATTAATCTCCCTTATCTCTAACGTGCATTGCAGCAATTCATAAGAAATCTATACAAAGAAAACCTTTAACTAGGTAAACTTTGTATTGGTTTGGTGTCACACATCGTATTATTAATGAACTTTCTCTTTTTTTAATATCCAGTTTCAGTAACCTTATTTCAGTATTTGCTATTAGACTACCTGAGGTTTTTTTACAAAATATTTATATGATGACTGAGTCATGCTTAAGCAACACTGGAGGAAGCCTTTTTTCTATCAAAGACATAAATGGTGATATAAGATTTGGAGAAAAAAAAAAATCAATCTTTTCCATTTTTTCAGGGCCAAAGGAAATCATCACAGTTGGCTTTAATAAAGACTAAAAGGATGTCAGTGAGTAAGAGCACTTGAAGAGCTACCTTGGTGTTTGTACTAAATTGCTCTCTAAAGAGCTCCACGTAGAACTGAAGGTCTGCATTTTACCTGCTTCTGACACTTTGAAGTTAAATGCAGGTTTTCTGCTGCCTTGTTTGTCTTTAACTCCTCCATTCAGCTCGTGTAATTGCTGTTTAGTAAGAAAGTCTCAGCAATTCATGATAATTGCGAAACAGTTTACTTTTTGCATGTCACAACCTGTTTCCCTGTCCAATTGCAAAGTAGTTTTAGTAGCAGCTTAGTGAAGGAGTACATGCAATGTGTCAGAAGTACTGAGGAAAATAAGATGTAGTTCCTCATTTTTTCAGTAACTAGCTTGTTCTGAATTTTGCTGATGTCAAATGTTTTTAGTGCTTATCAGATAGATAAGCAGATGTTTAACTTTACTACCCTGAATTGGCACATTGATTGAACGGCACGGGATTGTGAAGTTATGCATGTGTCTAACACTTGCAGTACTGTGGCCTTAATGAATTATTGCTTTAAATATGATCTTGGTCCAATGTGTAACTCATTTCAGAATGAAATTACTATAATATTTTGTAACTTGCATCTTTGTTTTTATAAGATGTCATGTAGAAAAGAAAATGAGACCTAGCTTGCTATATAAGAAAACTAGTAAAAAAAAAATCTCAAGAAACTTATCTATAAATGTCTTCCTAAAAGTAGAAAAAAAACCCAAAACCAAAAGAAAACAACAACAAAAAAAAACAACAAAAAAACCCCAAGCAAACCAAATAATAAAAAAAAAAACAAAAAAACCAAACCCACCAAACAATGAAAACTGCAACCTTCATCTGAGATAGTTGTCTCCCCATGAACAGACCGCAGTTCACACAGCTGGAAAAATTAAATGCAAAAGATCTAATATTCCACTTCCATTTTTTTCACTGTATTATTGTCATTAAAAAAATCTGTGATGTTCCTAATATTCTGCAAAAAGCAAAGCTTTAGACCTTGCTAAGTAAGCAGAGGTAGAGAGAGTCCATTGCTTATAAGCCTGATTTCTCTCTGACACATTTGCCGTACAGACTTTTTCATAAATGATGCCATTTGATTGTTTAAATAGAAAGTGTATGCCATGCATATTTTTTTAATTTATTTTCTTAATTTTATTAATTGTGGTGGCTGAACTATGACATCTATTCATGGGAAATATATATTATTTTAAAAAATCCGTTAAGAACTGCTTCCAGTATAGCTTGCAGAAAATTCTGTTATGGTTGAAGATACTTGAAATGGGCAAGAGAAGATTAAAAATGGTGGAGAATAGTAAAAAAAAAAATCTTAAACACTCTCAAAGCAATTGAAAGTAGGTCTACGCTGCAGTACAGTGCTAGGATATTGCTATACCTGAAATAACTCAGCAGTACCAATTTATCTGTACTAAGATTTACTGCTGGTTCAACAGCAAACTCCGAGTGGGCTTATTCATCTCATGCTGACTGGTTTGACATCAGAATAGACTTACACGTTTAAAGTCAGTATATACATTTCTGTGTTTTAGTCACAGGACATCACAAGAGCTGAGTACTTACTGGCCATTTCCAGATGCCAGTAAATGTAACAAGTCTTTTGAAGGGAAAGGTGTTTCATGTGTGTATTTGGGCAAGGGGGGTGGTGGCTGGTTGGTTTTGGTTTTTATTGCTCTTAGCAAAGAGGAGAAGAAATGAGAAAGTGATGTGGAAGTCATATCCATCATCTGCTGAGTTGGGAGAACCATAACCACAATTAAAAAAAAATAAATCTTTGTCTGGGGCTGAGTTTTTCACAACTTTAAAAAAAGTCTTTAAAAGGTCCAGTGCCATTAGGAATCGAGTGTTTCTTTCTTAACTTCTCTGTGAATGCTTTATTTTCTAGTGTTTGAACTCAGCCATTTCAGAAAATACAGTTTATGAATTCACTTCAATCAGTGGTCAGAGCTCCCTTTGAGAAGTCCGAGGCAGACACATTATATTTGCTGAGATAGTCGTGATGGTAGATCAGCATCTGAGTCAATCCATTGCGTTAGGGTGTAGTAGTATAAAATTCCTTTCAAGGAAACACACTCAGTGACACCCAAAACTGCACGAAGGTGTAGCCAGTCCCATAAGCTATGTGCGGTGTGAATGATCAGCAGTGCCGTCAGTACCGGATTTGCCAGTTAGTAATTGGTATTTCAGTTGGTTACGTATACTGCTATCTGCAAGCACTTTCAGCTGCTACGATATCCAAAATGTGATGGAAATATGTATTTTAAAAAAGCAGTAATTATAAAACTGACTATTGAATAAAACTAAACAAGCTGGAGAACATATTTACTAATATGGCAAATATTTATACTAGAGAAATTGTGTGAATATATTCATTCTCAAGATGATTTTGAATGTCAGCTGACTCCCTTGTTTTATGGATGGAGACACTTTTCAAGACAGAATGCACTGTACAAACTTCTTTGGTGTGAAGGATAAGTGTAAAAGGTTGACTTTTTTTAGTGGATGGCAGATTGGGCAAGTGAACGGCTGCCGAAGACAGTTTATGTGAGTACAGAAAAACCTCTCTAGACTCACTGGTTTTCAGAGCAGAGTAAAAGCAGCAATCGAGGAAAGCAGAACACCCGATGAACCAAAAGAGCAAGTAGTCAAAATAGTCTAAAATCTGAGGATCAGGCTGCTCCAGAAACCCACTGCAAACGCTACAGTGAACATTGGGTACAGGCAAGGGATTGTTTGTGTCGAGCGAAGAGGTATAGGATGCATTAAGAAAATGTAGCTATGCACCTAAATACGTTTTGTAATATCCTTGTGGAGACAGATTACTGATAAAACTTTCATATTTTTATATTCACTGTAACCAAGTCCCTTATGCCATGAAGTTTTACTTTCCTCGGTGGTACCTTCTTATGGTGAAAACTTATTCTGCAGTTATTAGCTTTTCTTAATTTATTTTGGATTTGCATGTTAGGTTTTTTAAAGGCTTTGTCAGACTTCTTGTAAGCAAAATAGAAAAAAAGAACATCTTTTTGGCAGTTGCTCAGTTGTCTACGGTAAAATTAATTGTGCAAGAACAATAATCTGGATCTTCATTATTGCTATTTGACAAATGAATTTTTGTCATGAGAACAGATTTTTTTTTCCCCTTTTAAATTTATTACTGAAAGTTTTATCCAGAGATATAAATATGTTGAAACACTTAATATATAATTAAGCTATTTTGAAAAAGCAACAACCCACTCTCCTATCTAATAGAAATACATGTTGGCTCAATATATTGAGGAAAATCAAATCACTATGTTTGAAATTAACTGAATTAATGTAAACCTGAGAATGGGAAAAAAAAAAGAGAACTTTCAACCACATCTGGTATTAAAGGTGTGTGTTTCTTTAGTATAGAGGAAGTATCACGTAGCAAGAAAAGAGCATGTTAATTAT
Source organism: Tetrax tetrax (assembly GCA_009806455.1). Classification (NCBI taxonomy): domain Eukaryota; kingdom Metazoa; phylum Chordata; class Aves; order Otidiformes; family Otididae; genus Tetrax; species Tetrax tetrax. The sequence goes on along the minus strand of WHYT01017135.1, from coordinate 128,423 downwards.
TGTCACAGAAGTTTTGATACAAGTTTTGAAACAGTAACAAATTTAGATTTTAAGAAATAGCTTCAGTTTGGAAACAATAAAAATCTGGGTTTTATTCAATAAATCCTAGTAAATACATTTTATGAACTATTTGAAAAAAAATCCACAAATCAATAAACTGATTTCCAAGTTTGTGTATGTGTTGCCTAGTGCGTGTTGGTTTCCTGGAACACAGTACGGCTTCTAGCTGTGAAGTGTACTGAAATTTTAAGTAGCCAGTGTCTATTCTTTGCATTAACTTACCTTCAACCTTTTTCTTGTTATTTGTAATTAATTGATGTTTCTAGGGTGAAAGAAAATAAATATTAAAAATAATCAATTTCCTGGGTAGAATTAATTCTATACTGGAGAAGATTTCCCTTTCTTTTCATTGTTTGTCACATTGTACAGCCTAGTTACTCTATAAATACTAATTTAACTTTTAATTTTGATTCTTTTAAAAAATCTTCTGGTTACTCTGTTTTCATACATCTGAGTCTGTGAAAAGAAATGGAAAGATTAAGGAGGCAGAGGGACACGTCCAATTTGAGGCAGCCAGTTCCTGAGTTTGTTCTTTTTGGGTCCGTTTTTGCCGTATGTGTAACGCATACTAACCAGGGAGTCTCCTGGGAATCCTAGCCTAGATACCATGTTTATGAACCAAATTTTAATGGATTTCTGTGCAACTGTGTGAGCGTACATATGTATCAATACGCCTACATATGTGTGAGACATAATAGTGAAAGTAGTTTATAATTGATCATCAGTACATATTTTATTGACTGCTGAACTACTTAAGCATCCCCAAAACAACGCTTGCTCTCAAATAATCGGATACTGGGAAATTAAAGGATTTGTCATCACAGATTCCTTGGTCAAGGTCTACATCAGACCCTTTGTATGCAAGCTTGTTTTCTTGGTGGTTTTCCCCAGAACACTGCAGGAGTTACACTCCCATGCGGACAGGAGGGCTGGAGAGGAGATTGGAAAAGGCTTGTGCTGCTCTGGCCCTGTAATTTTGGGCTTTGGGGCTGTGTCGCAAAGAAGAAAAACATCAACTCCTTCTCTAAAGTATGGACAGAAATCCTCATAGAAAATTTAAAAAAAATTCCTGTTTTCCTTTAAGGCTGGTATTAGTAAGGAGCGTATTGTGAGATTGGCAATACCTGTTTCCTTTGACTGTGTCCTCTAAGCCGGTATAGATAACCTAGCAAGCGCTTCGCTGTGCAGGTCGTACACAATGACTACTTTCAATAACAGGGTTGAAAAAAGCAATAACGTTAAAGTCCGTATTTTAAAGATATATGCCAAAAACCTTTTTTTAATAATACAAATATCTGAGTCTTCAGAATAGAAGGAACTGCTTCCTAGTTTTCTACTTTAATGTTGGGTTTTTCTTTTTGACATGAAATATTCCTTCCTTTTCTCTCCACATGCAGGGTTGTCTAGGAGGATGTAATACTTTACAGGCATATTCATAGACATTATCTCTTCTTTTTCCCTAAAATGCGTTAGACCATACCTTCCATGATGTCAATTTGTGATATATACGGTATGGTACGTACCACTAGTAGGGAATAAGAAATATTTGTAAAAATGTTGTTCTTCAGTTGATGTAAAGTCAATGAAGTAAGTTTTCTTATATGTGCTTGGGTGATCAAGCTTTTCTTACTGTTTATTCAAAAGACTGTGCAATGCTTACTGCTTAATTCTTATAAAGCTTTATTATGTTAATATGAGAAGTTAAGCAAATATGAAGTATTGGTTGCAGAGTAAAATTAAGCTTTCAAAAAACAATTTCCTTAATTTAGCTATCACGCTGTGGCTTAATTTTGTGACTTGTTTTTGTATGCATCTAATAGTTTTTAAAATATAGCTGAATAATGTTGTGCTACTAGTAAGAGGTTGCAATATGTACTTCTCCAGAAATTGTAATCTCCATGTTTATTGAAGGACATTAGTTTTATTATGTTTTGTCTTAAAAATTCTGAATGGAAGTGTTGTCTCTAATGTTAACTTACATCCTAGTTACAAGACTACAGTATTACTGATGACATTTTTTCCCTCTGTATTCAAAAATAACCAAACTTCCTAGGTACAGTTTTGGAAGTAAATAGTAAATGAGATGGCATCACATTTGTGTCTGTTGCCTAGAAGAGGGCTGTTTATTATCTTCTCTTTGCATTTGCAAATTCTTTCGGACTAATAATGAAGCATTTGAAGATTAAAACTGCATCCTGTATTGACACTCATCTAAATGTTCAGCCATCCAAATGCTATTGGCAAGCTATAAACTTCGGAATTATCACTGTGTAACTGTGGAGTTCAGTATCAGTATATTAAAAAAGGTTGGAAAATTGATTTTTTTTTTTACTGACATGCAACATCTGCTAGGCTTTCAGAGTGACGGGGGCTGAGGTAAGGAAAAGCTCTAAGACATGATTTTCTGCGACATTGTATTTCCAGAGCACCCTTCCAGTATTGAACTGAGGGTAGTGGGGGAGTTATGCTCATACACGGATGCATATAAATGAACTAAAACCTTTATTGTGAAATCGATGCTTGCACACTTTGTTCTGTAAAAGTCAGGCATTCACAGCCCCACATCAAAATGTTTTATTAATTTTAAAGTGAGTGGATGTCTTGTGTCCTGGTCTTGTTTTTTATTATTCAAGGGAAAAAAAAACTCTAAGGAAATTACTTATTTTTATTTTTCCCCCCAAGATAGTCATTCCTCTTTTATTGCATTTTAATCTCAATAAGTAGTTCATAAATAGTCTGGAAGTTGCTTACCTTTTTTTTTAAAAAAAGTACATTTTCTAAGTTCTGTGACACGGTTCAGCTCTAACTCTTTCAGTACAAACTGCTCTGAATGCATGCCTTTCTCTGACAAGCATGGAGTATTATCTGCTTTGTCCTTCCGTGAGTAACTACTTAAGGACTGCAGGAACTAGTAAACCAGGGCTATTAATTAGATCAAATTAAACAAACTTGCTTTAATATGGTATAGATTGTTGGTTGGAATTTCTCTTTCTCCTAGGCACAGCTGTTAATTTTTCTCCCTTGCGGCAAGTTTCCTTGATAATAAATGTCCTTTCACTAGCAGCAGCTTTCTTCTAACCTCTGTGTCATTTAGCTGATTTTTGTCTTTCTGATGTTTCGTGTTTCACTAGATCTTTGGCTCTTTGCATTTATTATCAAGTTTTAATTTGAGGGAGAGGCAGAAAGGCATAAAGCAGCTGTGCTGGGTGTACGGAGATGCTTGGTGTTGTGAGTGTATTTCCTGGGGTGGGGGTCTTTGAGAGCTTGAAACAACAGTGTTTACCTGCACTGCAGCTAGCCTGAGATATTTTTATGTTGCTTGGTGAAACTTGGAGCTGCCAGAAAGAAAAATCACGGAAAATATTCATCTGGCCTGGTCGATAAATAAAACCAGTTTGCTTCGTGAGAAGGCTTGTGACTGTGCCAAAGTTAATAAAAAGCTGAGATGAACTTTGCTTGTTATGTTCAAAGACCTCTTCTTCCAAAACCAGTTTCACATCAGATACTGCTAGAACACTGGAAGTCTCCTCGCCATCAGTGAGTCATACGCGCTGTAATCCGCGGTCAGCGCCCCTGCATGGGAGCCAAATGTTCGGAGATACCTAAGTGTCTTCAGTCCCAGCTGTCCCTCATTTCTTTCATGTGGTCTTGCCCTGCGGGAGTCGGGAAGGGTGAAATGCTGGGAATCACCTCAGAGGTTTCCAGTGTTTTACAGCGGAGAATATTTCCACTGTTAAGTCATCTGCTATTGAGATCTGCTCAAAGTAGTCCTTGGATTCAAAGGAAGCTCAAGAGGATAAGGGTCTGTACTGGCAAACTGTAAGAAAGCGTTCGGTAACGTTTTTTTTTTTCCTTTTTACTGTCTAATTATAGCCTTTTCTGGTATCTTGCTCAACACGCAGTTTGCCATGATTGCAACTACTAACAGTGGCTAGAGGTCATTGCTGCCTTTCTTCAAAATGCTACATGTTACAGTACCAGATCCTGTTTTCCTTCTTACATTCTTTCTTCCAAATAAGGCTTACTGCTTTCTGAAGAACGGGTCTTTAGAAATGTTACTGCTTCTGTGTGCCGCTCTTTGAATAGAGAGGAAACATCCGACTGTGAAGGAAAGCAGCTTTGCATGAGGTAACTCCTGTAAAAGTGTTCTGATGGCCACCTTCCTTCAGCACTTGCATGGTTTTTTGATCTGCTTAAAGACTGATTGCACAAGAGTTAGCTGATGTTGCAAACAGACTTACAGCGATGTTTCTTCTGCAGTGATGCAAATCTAAGACTATCAGTCTTGTATGAGCTGTGACTTTAAAATGTCTTGTCTTATTAATTAACTCCCGTTCTGGGTCTTAAGATCCAGAGTTTATGTAAGACTTCAGATTAAGCTGTGTATCATCAAGATAGATGTATCCCTAAAGGAGTGTAATTAAATGACCAGAATAACTTACTGTTAAGAGGAAAATAATCCTGGTTTATAGTGGGGCTTTTGGGTTTTTTTTTTTGGTGTTTGGTTTTGTGGCTTTTTTTTTTCCTCCACCATTCCATCTAAATATTAATTTAATTCCTGAAACTCTCAATAAATGGCTTTCTATTGGAGTGGACTAACACAAATTAGGGAAAAAATAAAATGTTATTTTTGCTTTTCAGTCCTTTGTAATATTCATGTTTGTCAGCATTGCTTCAGTGGGAGTTTACTTTCTGAGCTTCATTGCGAGAGTTTTGTTATGTAGTCAAACATGAGGATTTGGAAATCTTTTTTCAACCATAATGGTTTAGAGCAAGACTTTCAAAGGAGCCATCATAGTAAAACTGAGATTTGAGTACTTGGACTCTGCAGCAAATCCCAGAAATAAGTCTTCTCGTTGTTTGATGATAATTTGCAGAGCTAAAGAGCATAGGGGAGTGATTTTTGGAAGGCGTTTTTGTTATGGGTTCGTATGCTGCCACAGCAAGTTCATCTCATTTGTGTTCTTGACAGATAAAATATTCAGCTAGTTTTGTTTGAAATTGTAGTAATTATTCATGTTGTTTCCGTACAGCGCATGCACCACTTGTGAGTTGCTAACTTAAAGCTGTGTTTTATATATATAAAAAAGGGACTAATGCAGAAGAGTTATTCTTTTCTTCAAAAAGTTTATTTTTTCTTCCACGTGCATTTCTAATACTTTTTTCTTTGTTTCTTAACACTTCAGAGTTTATGATCTAATTTTTTTATATTTAATTATGTATCCATTTCTTTGGTGTAAATGCAAATGGCCTTAGTTAAAACAAACAAAAAACCAAATCCTCTACCACAGTTGTTTCTATAGGCAACCATTTACTTGTTTGCATTGTAGAAGAACTTTAAATTTCAGAACTGTGATTAAGCTTACATTTGGTCTTGTTTTTGCATAGGTTACTGGGCATTCACAATAGACATTAATTAAGTTTGAGAGAAAATATTATCTTTACGTGACTGTGGGAAATGCAGAAGGTTAGTGACAAAGCTTAGAAAGTTAATGCAAAACTGTTTCTTCAGACTCAGTGCTGTTGTGAAGCAAACTGTTAATTAGTGTAGCATTTTTATTTCTATAAAGAGCTGAACAATTAACAAAACCCAAGATGTGATGCTACTAGCATTATAGGAAAGGAGTGAGCCAGGCAGCCAAGGAGAGAGTCATGAACTGAGGTGAAGTAATCCACTTCATCTGTGGAAAGCCATTGGACAAAACTAAGCAAACAAACAGATCCTCAAAAGAGGAGAATCAACTCCAGAAAGTTCAAACATCGACAATTGCATAGCAACAAAGTAAATGTGGGATGGAGGAGAAGGCTGTCTACCTAAACTCAGTATATTGAAACCAAATAGAAAATTTCCTATGGAGTTCTTCTACAAACAGTGTCTGTCTCTCTCTGTTCTTGAGAATCAACAAAGCAAATTAAACTTCTTTCCTTGTAGCTTAAACAAACTGCAAGTTTTCCATTCAAACAGACAGAATATACTTTGGTGGAATGATAGTATGCAGTCATTTGAAACAGTCCAGAAGGAATGTCCTTTAGGGAAAAAAGTTCTTGGCTTGCTTGGGCTATTTGTTTTTGTTTTGGTTTTTTTTTGTGGTTTAGTTTTTTGGTTTTTGTTTTTTTCTTGTTGTTGTTTGTTTGTTTTTAAAAATTCATTAAGGACAGTCTTCATTAAGAATAAAGTTGCCAAACACCTCAGACGTTGAGATGTCTAAATATTCTTCAATAGGGACTTCCAAATTATAATAGATCGCTGGGATGAAACTCTGAGAGAGACTGTATCCCAATCATCCTTTTAAGAAGAAAATATCTGAGATTTTTGACTTAAAGTTTATGTTGCAAGATAAATATGAGGAAAGGGTTCTGAGTCTTTGAAGAAAGTTCTTAAGCTGCTGTTAATTCAGATATGTTCTAAAGATACTTTTTGCAATGTGTGAGTACCTAATAGTTTTTTTCACTCCAAATCCCTTTTGTATAGACTACTGAAGAGCTCCTCATAGGAATGGGTTTTATAACAGAAATGTGGTATAATCAAAGTGATACCTAGGGTGATGGTACAGTGCTCCTTTTAATACACCTTCTTACCTATAAACTGGATGATGAGGTTGTGTTTTGTTGTAGCTTTGTTAGGACTGGAGCTTTTGATGAAGATGAGCTGTGTGTTGCCATTCCTGCTGATTTGTGTTTGCACAGGCTTGCTGAGTATTGCTATTATTAGTATATAAACTGTGGAACAGATGTACACACCTTTATATTTATTTATTTATTTATGTTTATTTTGCTGACAATTCCTTGCACTGCTTTCTAATCTTGGCATATTTGGGTCTTCAGGACTGGGGATGTTTGGTTCCATCTGTCTCCCAAGGTGTAGACTGGATTGGCAGATAGTGATTCCATTTTGTGATAATCTGCTCAGTGAAGTCAATGGTTTCTAATGTAATTTTTCTCATAATATCAGTTGTATAATTTTAGTTTAAACAAGATCATTAGTAACTGTGAATCCTTGCAGTCCGTTTAGTCAACATACTCTTAACTTTTAACTTCTTTCTCTCCAGGCAGAACTAGTGAAAGGGAACCTGCAAAGCGTTGGGCTCACGCTCCGCCTTGTGCAGTCCAAGGAAGAAGATGCGGGGCACGTTGTTATTGAAACTGTGACTCCAAACTCACCTGCTGCAGCTGCTGATCTACAGAGGGGAGACAGACTTCTAGCAATTGGCAGTGAGTAATACGTCAGCCTCTAAAATAAGTGTTGTCCCGCAAACTGGAAGGACATTTCTGTGTACAGTTCAACTAGAATGTCTTTCTCAACAATTACAGCTATTCCTGGCACTCATAATGAAAACTAATATTTGTGCATTTATGGCCACTTAAGGTTATAATTCATTTTATTTTCCTTGTATATTTATTTACTTTTTGCTAGGTAAAAGCCAACATAAAGTTGAATAAACATTTGAATGTAAATATATTTTAATTGTTCTTACAGTGATGCTGTGAGGTTCTCTACTGTTTTTTTTTTTCCCTGTGATGTTGTAAAACGTGCTTAGTTTATTAAGAAAACCATAACATTTTGCATCCTACACCTGCATACTTAACATTCAACCTAAAGCTACTAAACAGAGTGTGGAACAAGTAATATAAACACATTCTTGACTAAGGGAGTAATGGTCTGAAATGTCAAATGACTCGAAGATCTGCTGAATACTCAGTAGTATATTTATACTCTTACTATCAATTTTTGTTATCGCTGACATGTATTATTTAGAAATCTACTCTGAAGTTCTCCTTTTTGAAGACTTTGGCCAAATTGTAACTGGCAGATAAGTGCTGTGTTGAGGCAGAAAGTCACCCCTGACTTCTGTAGGGGAGGTCACTGTTTGGCTTTTTATAAAGTTTCTGTTGATATCCCTGGACATTGTGAAATGGATTGATAGTAGTTAATATTCTACAATTTGAGACCATCTCCAGATATGGCTTCAATACTTCTGTTTTAAATGAATGCCGTTGCCAACAGAGCACCACATCATGATTGTAAACCATAATCAGAAACTGGTATACTGTCCAGGGATTTATAAAGACTAAAAAGGAGTGGGAATGTCACTCTATTAATAGCATTTTAGAAATAAGTGTAGGTACCATTGTTAAAATAGAATGTAAAAACTGAGGGGGAAAATGGTAAAAGAAATTCTCTTAGGGATGTATTGTGAATTTGGAGATTATCTCCATCGTGTCATTGGCAGAGAAAGAAATGACAAAAACTGCATAATTATGAGCTATATTTAGTATCAGAGATATCCCTGCATGTGACAACGCATTCATGTTTGGAGAAAAACATTAACCATACAAATAAGAGGTAAAGTTTTGTTTTATATTTGGTTCTGCTAAGTCATTAAGAAACTGTAGAAGAGTAGTATCGTAAAAGAATGTGAAGATAGAACTCTGTACACTTAGGACATGGACTACTTAAACTCCCTGCTAGCACAGCCACGTTAGTGGGGTTTTTTTACGATTATACCTGACAGGTTTTGCAGAAAGCTTTAACCACTCCAGTGGGTTACTGTAGTGGTTAATCCCCAGTGCATTGCTCCAGTGGTTTAAAAGGGTTTTGAGTTGCTTCGGACAGGCAATTGATGATTCCTCTAGAACAAGGGAAAAGTCACTTTTATGTGATCCCCTGCCTGACTTTATTTGGACTGTGTGCTCATTGATTAAGATTTTTTTTTTTTTTTTTTTTTTTTTTTTTTTTTTAGCTTGCATATAACTTGTTGAATCTTACCACAGGCTGGAGATGCTGTCAAATGGCTCTGAAAGCTCTGATGAGGAATGCAGTTCAGTTCACTGTTCAGCCACGCTGAGAATGTAGCATCATGCCTGTATTTTGTTAACATATTGGAACTATTTTCCTTCTGTTTTAATTGTAACTGTATTTAAAGATACCCATCTCTTTTGAATACTTTGTTAAATATCTGCTGCCGGGAAGTCCAAACTTACAATAAGATTAAGGTTAAAAATGTTAGCATGCAAAATCAACGTTATAAGATTACAGCATTAATAACAAGCAGCAAACTAGACTGTGTATCTTAATATGATTTCCAGCTCCTGAAGTGATATATTTGTATGAATAAAATGGAAAGGATCCATCTGTTGAATTTCAATTAAGCTCCTCTGTCATAATTGACTTCCTCTGTTAGTGAGCAACAGTATTATCACCACTATGAAAGATCCAAACATGTTTGTGAGCTATTTTTGGCCATTTAGATTGTTATTATAATTAAAATGTAACCATTTTTGTCTTTTTTAACAGGTGTTAAAATCACATCAACTGTCCAAGTGTTGAAGCTTATTAGACAGGCTGGGGACAGAGTCTTAGTCTTTTATGAAAGGCCTGTTGGATATAATCAGCATGGTTCAGCACTTCAGGATGGATTTGGACAACTGGAAGACTCTGCCTTCTTGACACAGCCAGAAGATGACCAAGCTAGTTTATCAGCTGATGTTGATAATAGAGATTTTGATTCAGAATTTGAGGAGTTGGCTTGTGAATCACCTGACCAAAAAGATGATCTGCCGACAACTCCGAGTCCTAAACGTTCAGTGGTAATACTTGCTGCTAAACCACTTGGAACTATATCTCCGATTCTAAATCGAAAACTGCATTTAGGAAGTCATCAGACAACATCAAAAACGCAACAAAAAGACGGAGCTAAAGTGGCAACACCCAAAACTATTGAGGGTTCAGATGCATCACAGCAATCAGGTAAACAATCACAAGGACCCAGTACTAAGCCTCCTGTGCCACCTAGGCCACAAAGTAAGCTGATTTTGCCTACTAGTGAAACTCAAAATCTGTTAGAAACTGGAGGTGTATCTTCTGAAAAACCAGAGAGGCCACCTCCACCTACGAATAATGGAGATAAATATACAGAGAAGGTAGTAAAGAATAGCGATCAAATAGAAGACCCAACGGTATCAAAAGTAATAACCACACCAAAACAAGATACAGTAAAAGATGGACTTTCAGAAAATGCACGCAGTTACAAAGATAGTGGAGATGATCATCAAACATGGGAATCACCAGAAATTCCTTATAAAATCCGGCAAGGCCGATGGCCAAGGACAAGAACATCTTCCTGTCTATTTGAAGTAGAAGGATACCATAAGTACCTTAATGTTGCACTGTGGTGTAGAGACCCTTTCAAAGCAGGTGGTTTTATCTGCTTAGGATATGCAAGCATAAAACTTGAAGAAATTGCTTTAGATTGTATGGCTACATCCTCAATGGAATATATTAGAACATTTAAACTGGATGCTCCTACACCTAAAGCAGCAGTCACTAGAACAGCATTGCGGAATTTGACAACCCATAAGGGATTCAATGAAAAATTTTGTTATGGCGATGTAACCTTACACTTCAAATATTTAAAGGAAGGTGAAATAGATGATTCAAACTTTCTCTTGGAGAAAGAAAAGGAATGTCACTTGGAAGAAGAAGCTCGTGCACTTCAGAAAGAGGATCCTTATTTGGGACAAATTGTTCTCACAGAGAACAAGCATAACTTTCAAGATACTCAGTTTCAGAATCCAACTTGGTGTGATTACTGCAAAAAGAAAGTATGGACTAAAGCAGCTTCACAATGCATGCTCTGTGCTTATGTTTGCCATAAAAAATGTCAAGAAAAATGTCTAACTGAGACGCCCTTTTGTGTAGGAGCTGAAAAGCGACTCGATCGAGCTGTGGGAAGTTGTAGAACAGAAGGACAGGAAGCTCCCCAAGCTGCATCCTCTCGGGTTGATTCAGAATCTAAAGCTGTTAATAGAACTACAGGTTTGACCAGGCATATCATCAATACAAGCACGCGTTTGTTAAACCTGCGTCAAGTCCCCAAAGCTCGCCTTTCTGAGCAAGGAACAGAGGTGGTAGAACCTTCACCAAAGCACACACCAAATACTTCTGATAATGAAAGCAGTGATACTGAAATCAGTGGGCCAAGCAGTCCTTCAAAACGTGCAGGAGGTACTGGGATAAAGTTGGTCCGTAAGGAGGGTGGTCTAGATGACAGCGTCTTCATTGCCGTTAAAGAAATTGGACGCGATCTCTACAGAAGTTTACCCACAGAGGAGCGTTTTCAGAAATTAGAATTTATGTTGGATAAGCTGCAGAATGAAATAGACCAGGAGCTGGAAAATAATAATTCACTTGTTAAAGAAGAAAAAGAGACAACCGATGCAAGGAAAAAAGCGTTGCTTTCTGCTGCACTGGCTAAGTCGGGTGAGAGACTGCAGGCCCTCACGCTGCTGATGATCCACTACAGAGCGGGCATTGAGGATATAGAGTCTCTGGAGAACATGTCGGTAGAGAGGCAGTCCAAAAGAGTGACTAAAGATTCAGAGGAACCCAGTTTAGCAGAAGAAATGGATAACGAAGATGTTAGTCTGACAGAGGCACCGACATTCAATATCGTATCGGAAGAACCAGTTGATCCACCTCAATCAGTAGACTGATATTTACATATTTAGCCTTTAAAGGAATGGACTAAAAAAATACTTTGCACTTAATTACAAACACACACAAATTAAATCAAAACACTGGTATGATGTACATGTCCTGCTTCTCCACGGTTATTTGCCTGTGTAAGAGTACAGCTAATAAGGGTTCTTCTCCAGCTACAGCACCATCATTTTGTTAAACTGGCTGGTTAAAACTACATTTGGGATTTATATTGGAAATTTATTTTTAATAACTTATTTTTATTTTTTCTAATTACGTAACCTTACCATTTCACATTACTGTGTGTGGTGTCCTCAATGTATTACTTGCTGCCCCTCCCTTTTTTTTAGCTAGTGTTTTCAACAGGAAGCTAGCAGGATTTTCAAAATGTTTTGTTTCCATTGTATGATGAAAAAATTATAAGCTTGTTGCATGCCTAAACTGATGACTGACACATAAGTCACCGAGGGACCAGGCTTTAAAATGTTGATAAGTTATTGTACGTGTTCTAGGTAGTTGTGTATTTTTTGCCAAACACATAACGAAAGCAAACAAAAGGTCTTTCATTTTGTCTGTTATTAATATTTACTGAAGTTAACATTGCATATCATTTGGTTTCCATATTTCATAGTTTGTAATTAACATGAAATATAGTAATGCTATGCTAAAAAAAAAAAAAAAAATCCCCCTTAGAACTTTGGGCTATTGTATCCTGATTGAATAATACAAGATATCAAAGTACATACCAGTATTTCATAATAACTTAATTGGGAATATTTTTGAGATAAGAGACTGGTTGCCTTCCAGAACAGATTATATGTTGAAGTATTATCTGATAACCTGCTAAAGGAAAACTGTTCTTCACAAGAGTTGGAGGTTTCATTGCATTCTATGAAAAAGCATGTAATGACAGTTTAAGTAACTTTAAAAAAAAAAAAAAGTATTTTGCTGCAGAATTTATCTTATCATTTCAGAAAATTTAAGGTACAAAATACTTCACAAAATAGCTACGTGTGTTCTCTCAACACTTTTGAGTAATCATATAGTAGTAAGTTGCCTTCGGCTTCTCAGACAAGAGACAATCTGAGCAGGAGGATCACCTTTGTCAGAAAAATGTCCTATAGTGTATATAACATGTTTTATTTGAGTCAAAATCGGTGAGTCCAGTAGAGATGAGGAAGAATTTCAGCCAGCAGCTTTTGAAAAGAACTATCTGGTCTTGTGCTATGTGTAAACCGTGGATCTTAGCATCACCTGTCTAAGGCTGTTGTTCTTATTTATTTCCTGTAAACATGTCTTTGTTTCATCTTCAGTGTATAGAAATGCCGTATAAAATATCATCTTTGTTTTAGGTACTGTGTTAGGTACTGGTATCATTATCACTGGTATCGCTTGCAGTAGGGAAAAAAAATGCCTTTGTGGAAATGGGGTTGAATCTAAGATGGTAAAAATAACTCATTTAAATTTTCAGGCAATCTGTAATGTACTTCTCCATTAAATTTGCTCCTTAGTTTGTTTTGTGATAGGCAAAATTAAGAAGCAATGGTTTTCACAGATGGAAAAGCATACTTGTACTTCTAAACAAAACATTTACTTCCACTCATACAACTACTTGCACTTTTTTGTGAGTTCTGGGCCGTTAATACTTATTTAGCTGATGTATGGAAAACACTATCCATGCTAAAATAGGCATGTGACACACTTCTGAAATTAAGCTTCAGCAAATAATCGCACAAAATTAGCTTCCCTTATTGACTAAAAATTATTTAACCTATACTTGCTTGAGATGCGTATTAAGACTTCACCAATGGTAAGCCATCGAGGAAATGGAGTGGGGGTGATCGGCATTCAGTCTCCATCAGTGTTTGCTCTTATGGACTGTAGAGGTTTTCAAATATATCCAAGTACTTCATTTAAACCCTGGTACACATGAAGGAGCTGTGAAAACAATGCAAATACTGATGTAAAAAATGCATTCAAAGTTTTCAATTGACTTGTGTGACACGGTGGGTAAGAAAAGCTGGATATAGTTTTCTTCGTATAGTATTGCTAATGATGATTGTAAGAGATAAATTAAATGTAGTGCAATATTTTAAATATACTGAATGGGAAGAGGGCAAAATAGTTGTATTTTAGTGATAAGAAGGAAAACATAAATTCCTATCTGGCATTAATTACATTAAACGGTGACTCTAAAGTGGAAAATAGTAATACTACATTCCTGGTGTAATCTATGCTTCATGCTTGACTGTAAATAGCTGAAAATAAAGAATACCACAGAAAACAAGAATATCTTGACTTAATTATATCGGAATAGGTGGCAGCTATACATGTTTGCAGAAGATCTGCCTAATATGATTTTGTTGGCTATTATTTTATCATGAGAATAAGCTTTAATAAAATAGTTTTGCTAAATTACCAACTTCTTTGCATTGTGTTAATATTTTTTAAACATTTGTATTGCAGTAGGTTATCATCTGAAGCCACTAATTACAAGAAAGATCTTTGGGAGAAAAACACATTTTGCATTAAAAAAAAGAATTGATTGCTGGATTAATTGGGCTTTTATGCATTCTTTCTGTGTGCATATGCATTTAATTTTATCCTGCATGGATTAGTAGTAGACATAGATTTCTTTCAAAATGATGATTCCAGTTGATTCTTAGTTGTAGCTAGGGAATCTTGTAACATGCTAAAGGTATTTGTGGGGTTTTTAAAACCTCCAAGCACTGCGCAAATAATGGAATGGCAGTATTGGTGATGGTGACTACCACCAAAGTTTCATTATGGGAAAAAATTGTCCAAGAAAAATTCTTATGTCTTGCACTGTCCTTCAGAAAATGTTGATGGATAATAACTAAACAACTCCTTTACTGTTTACTAGCTCATTTTTACCTATTCAGTTTTTCCTCGTAATTCCCTATTCTTGGTTTTTTGTTTTTTTGTTTTTTTTTCCTCAAATTTGAAATAAAACATATATGGAAACTTACGACTACAGAGGAGGACTAAGTAGTGGGAGCAAATGTACTAAATGAATTTATTGCATTTAAATTGACACAGATCAAAATGGGAAAGAACACAAGCTATTCCAGGACACAAAGGGGTTTTTGGTTGTATTTTCTGTGACTAAAGTTCCTTCCTGACCGTCACAAAAAAGGGTTTGTGTTTGATTACTTACTCCTCTATGGAACAGAAAATTCAAAACGTAGAACAACTGCTAGATGTTCTGTTTTAGGGGGAAAAGGGGACGTAGGGAGCCCAAAACATGGGTGTCAGCATGGCTCTTCACTCTTGGCTTCCTCTGGCTTCTGATGGACCAGGAGTGGAGCAAGAGCATGGGGGAACCAGACTGAGCTGTGCGGGTCTGCTGAGCAAACCATGGTGAGATATTGGTCTGCAGGGCCCCAGCAGAAACCTGGCTCTGTCTGCAGAGGAGGAATGTGATCAATTCACCTGTCACTGGGCCTCCTGCTCATACTTGTTTTGTGTTGCAGATGAATGTGAACTCTTCATTGTGATCTACTCAAAAGTACAAAACCAAGCCATGACGTAAGCCATTCTGTGCTTTTTAAAATATATATAAGTTGCTATATTTACATTACTTTTACACTTGTGAGTTTAAGCAATACATTTGTTAATCAACTGGCAAATAAATGAATATGCCATGTAGTAAGTTAGAATTCTAACACTGGTGTATTAGTTTCAAAGTTAATTGGATTAACAATTTGATGTTGATCAAAAGAGTTTAGTGAAGCTAAGTAAAATAACTTCCTGTGGGGCAAAATTCAGGTATCCAAATGATCCACAACCTACTGTAAATAATCATCGATACGCACGCTTGTCACTCAGTGGCAGTGAAGGACTCAACATACTGCAGAATCTTGGTTTTTGCTTTGTTAATGTCTGTCTCCAAACACCTCTCAGCTTTGAAGGAAGGATTTCCATCTGTTATATATTCAAAGGAGTGCAACAGAAAATATACCACTCTAAAATCTGTAAGTGGATTTTTTCAAATCAATCGTAGGCCACTGCTGCTTGATATTTCAGATCATGTAGGCCTCTTATGATGTTTTTTCAGACTCTTCACCCTTACTTAAACACCATGTTCTGGCAGCATATACAGAGGTGGGCCCTGGTACTACACATTTTGGCCTCATTTATTTCCCAAAAGTTAAATCTCAGACCAGCAGCCACATAAGACTGATTTTTTGGAAGCATCACAGTTACCTGAACAAGTTGCCTGTATTTATGACCTGGAGTCAGATCATAAAAATATTTGTCCTTAAGACAAACGGGCTAGAAATGAGGAGTGTTTTCCCACAACCTGAAATACTTCTTGGCTTTTTTCCTCCCTGGTATATAGTAAACCACAATGCATACGGCGGCAAAGTGTGAGGGGGATTCTTTTTTTTTATTGTTACTTTTAGCTTATTACAATAGATCATTAACTTCTCTTAGATAACTTTATTCTAATGTGGTCTGAAGCATCATAACTGACAAAGCAATACTTGAAGTTTGGTACACTATATTTTTCATATTTTCTGACCATAGTATGTACACTTTACAAAACTATATGTAAACAGTATCTATGCTGTAGTACATAAAACATTGGCAATTACATGGAAGAAGGCACATAAAGATTTTAGTTTTACAAATGAAAAGATAGACCACAGTTTATAAGGACATTGGAATTGGTTTTAAATTATTTCTTTCTAAATCTGCTTTTTCTTAGTGCAGATAGGGACTGTCTAATTACAGTGCTTTATCTACCTCTATGAGGCTGTCCCCAAACGTTGAGAGAGATTGGCGACAAACTGGTCATCTTTTTCAGTATTCTTAGCAAAGTTGATATTTTAACTCATTTTTTAAAAACAAATATATTTTAAATTTCTAGACGTGTATGGAAATCCATGTAAAATAGTTTTTTTGTTTGAGCTGCTTAAGTTATCAGCTTACTTTCAGTTCATGCTAAGACTCAGTACTGTGATACCGCAGCTTTTCTTACGCAGTCACGCTGCATCTAAAATGAAGTGGAGATACGTTAAAAGATTCAAAAGATATAAATACAAAAAGTGTCTTCATGCTGTTCTTACTCCCTTTAAGGGAAAGGAGCAGTGCACCTTCATACCTGCTTGGTCACCTGGTGTTGGGTGCTTGGTTGGGGGCTTTGTATTGCACGACCGGTTAGCTAATTAAAACTTCATTAAATAGTACCAACTAATAGCTATACACTCATCCATTTAAAATAATACATGAGCTGAAGTTGATCAACAAACTCAGCGTGATGTCCACATTCTGATTTCCAGCCTTCAGCTCCTGTGGATGGACTTGCAAGGGCATAGTTTAGAAGGATGCAAGTTGGATAGGTTTTCTTTGAGCGTTGCTTTTGTTTTTTTCTTCTTCTTTCAATTACAAAAGAAAGACTCAAGCTCTGGATAGTAACTCATGACTCCAAACAAAATATGCAATATTGTATGTCAATGAGTTGACCTCAAAAAACAAATAGTTAAAATTCACATGTTTATACAGAGTTATACTACACATTTAATAAAAAATATAGTGTAATATTCAACAAAATTAAATACACAAAATAAAGATTAACACTATACAAATTCTCTATAAAAGCTTTCCCCCCCCATATAAGGCGGTTAGCAGTCTGCTTTAGAACCACAGGCAATGCATAATATACCTTTGGTTTTTTTGACCATTTCACTATTAAATGTACAGTACAACTAAAACCTATTTCTGGATGAGATGTTTCACATGAAACACTGCATTTTATACATCAAAATGTTATATGGCTTTTCCTGTTATTCATCGCTTTCATATTCTTCTTCTTCATCGCCTATGGGGTAGGACTGGATGTTGTTCTGAGTATACATTTTGGTTTTCACAGGACAGTTGTGATCCATGAGTATTGCCTGAAAGAAACCAGAGTGTGAGTGTGAGCATCTGGCTGAGGTCTCTGGCTGATGCCCCCCACACAGCCGTCCGGCCTCATCCACCATTCAGGGATTCGCCTCTCCTCTGCCAAAGGAGAACCCAAACTGATTTCAGTTAGAGTAAATCAAGTCTGTAGGTCTGTGTGAGGTGGAACCAGTATTTCAGCCCACGTATTAAATGGAAATACATCTACTTCCTCTACAGTTACAGTGATTTATCTCTCCTATATTTAATCTCTATTAAAAGCTGGATGAATGAGCAAGAGGAGTCCTGCTGCCTCAAGCTGAATCTCCCTTACCAGCTTTTCTTTTCCCACTCCTTTCTGTAAAGCACAAAGTAGGGACTCTCTTTTTGACTCTTCAAACCCAAAAGAAACGGCATAGCAGGTCATCGTCACAAGCACCTTTGGGAACAGGAGTCACCTTGCATGTAAAGTTATGTTGGGGGGTGGGCAGACAGGGGAAGGTGTTTAAGCTGGGAGGAGAGATCCTGTCCCTTCAGGGATTACCACATCACAGGTGGAACCCTGTCAGTGACCAGGAAAGCACACAATAAACTTCATATCTCCAGCAAATAACAGCATTTTTTTTTTCTTTCTGTTCCTCAGCCTTAGTCAATGTAAAAAAAAAAAAAAAAATAAAACAAATCAGTGCTGTCTGCAAAGGTCATGACAAGGGATTAACTGGAATCTGTGGGATTCTGCAGTCCAAATATGTGCAGAACAAAAGGGCTCTGGCCTCACGTATGCCGCTGTTTCAGCAAGATTAATTTTTTTCACCCACTGTTCTGCTGAGGCCATTACAAAGCATGAACAGCACACGCAGCAGGTTCTGCCCTTACCTTGCAAGAGATGTAGCGCTGCATAGTAAGACCTTGGCCGTGCAAAATTACATTTTCTTTTCCCCCGAATAAACAACTTCCAACTACATTTTGAGCCCAAGTCAACCTTATTCAGCATGAGCAAGGATGGAGCACTGGTGGGGGGGGCTCTACACGTGCAGATGGTGACACGTGTTGCAGCAAAGACTGGTGCTTGTTTTCCAGGATTTTCCCAGCCCTGGAAACACAACAGGAATTGTTCTGCCTACTGACTGCACTGCCTTATAATTCTTTCGGGAGCTTCCCATCTTCTTGCTGAGCAGAGGAAGCCTGGGGAGCAAAGCAATGGATCCTCCCCTGCAGTAAGTGGGGTTTTGAACCTGGTCTAGGATAAATCTATAGGCACAGCAGAGTGGGGGAGCAATTTTTTTCGGGGTGACAGGCTAAGGAAACAGTGAGCAATAGGAGTGAAGGAGTGAAACGTTCCATGGGTGTCCCGGGGCAGAACTCATGGAACAAGCAGGGGAACTCCTCACTGCAGGTCTTGCGGAAAGTAGACTTGGACTCAGAGAGCAAATGTGAATGCTAATGGGGAAAAATGGGGAAAGAAGTCTGTTAAAGACTGGTAATTGCAGTCACTTTTGACTTCGGTCTCTCAGTCCCTAATTTTAGGGGTGTGAGAAAACACATTTGCCTGCTCTGAGACGTCCCTAGATACCCACTGCAATCGCAGGGGATGGGGCACGATTGCTGATTCAGCCAAATATCATCATTCTTACGCACCATACAGTGGCAGGGGAGCACCACTGCTCTAGAAAATTAAGTTGTATTAGAAAAGAAAGAGTCGGGGTAAGCCCTGTGGTACAGATAGGATCAGAGAATCCGTTACTATTGAAGGGCAGATGATCTGTACGGACGAACAAGGAAGAGGAAGAAATATGGTGCAAAATGTGCTGTGGAAGACCGTGAAGAAAGCAGGTTGAGGCACACAAAGGAACGAAACACACTGAGCGCTTGGTCAATACATTTCCGGCACTTCAAGGAAAACTAAAAGGCCTTTTATACAGAGCCCAGCACAGCACATCCTGTTGCAGATGAATGTCTGCTGCAGCCTGTTTTGTGATAATCAAATTCGTGATTTTGCAACATGTAACTAATAAAAAGCTTTTCATTATGCATCTTGGACATATAAAAGGGGGGTGGGGAGGATGTGCTCATCCTAAAGATGATGCATGAGAGCTGGTCCCGTTTGGGGGAATTAGAGGCACAGATGCAGAAGTAAGTTATCTTTTGTTTTACTGAAAAAAAAAGAAAAAAAAAAAAAACATGTTATGCTTACCATTTTCTCTTCTTTGGCAGGTGGACTTCGAAGGAAAAAGCACAGGGGAGCGAAGAGGATATCCACAATCCCTATAATTGTCATGAGCCATGGAAATCCAATGGCCTTTGCAATGGCACCACCGGCAGAGGGACCTTGTATAAGTAAAAACCTTTTTTTGAATACCACTCAGACTTAAAATTTGCAGCAGTCACATTAAACAGGAATTTTATATCCAGAACTCCCACTTTACAAATTGAACTGAGGAATGTAAAGACATGTTTGTAATTATAACATAAACCTTTTTTGGCTCCATACTCCACATTCATCAAAGAAATGAGAGATGCTTCTGGAGCATCTATCATGCACTCGAGGAGGCAGGGGGTCATTGGGGAATTATTCCCCTCACAGACTATTAGGAGCACAGCTGTGGCGTTAGTTTTAAGTGTTCCAAGGCCTCTTTCCTAGGGATATCTTATCTGTGTTCAGTGCCTGACACCTTCAAGCCTCGTACAGCTAAGGAAGCCGAGCACGGCAGGAAAAAGATGGACTTACCTATGGCAAAGCCCATGCAAAAGGCAACATCAGCTATCGCGTACACGCTGCCGTAGACCGACACATGGCGCAGATCCACGAGGTAGCCCATAATTGGCATCATGGAGGAGTCCACCATTCCTGGTCATGAGGGAGGGAAAGGTATTTCAGGAAAATGCTGCTGTTTTTTTTGTTTGTTTGTTTGTGTTTTTTTTTTTTCTTTATCTTAGCCAACTATGTGCTAAATCAGGATGTGAAAGCAACTGAAAGGATGCTTATTTTTAAATAAGTTTAAATCCTTAGAAACTTGTATTATCTTATTCTTCAATAATCATGTTATCTGTGCTTTGTATGGTCATTACAGTCTCTGAGGTCATGCATGGCCACGCGTGGATGTGTACTTGCCAGAGGACAAGAGACATGTGAGCCTAAAGCATCTCAAAAGCTTCCCAGCAACTGTTTGTGCAAAAGCTCTTACCTCACATTAGCTGCAAAATAGCTTTCATTGAGCAGAAAGTTATTTTGTATGAGCTTATATTTACTCTAGGCCTACAAAATTGCATTAGCTTCCAGTCAATCAAAATTATTATGGTGGTTTTAACGTGTCTTTTGAGCCACACTTTCGTTACTGGCAAGAAACTGCACAAGAGAGTTGACAAAACTGCTGAGATACTGGGGATTTGTAGTTGTGCCTGTGACTTCCTTCCTAACTACACATCCCTTGTGTGTGAAGATGCCCCAGAACACTTCCTGACCAGCCAAGCACTAAACCCCAAGCCATGGTCCCTACTCCAGCCTGGCCGCGTGGTCCAGCATAAGCAAAGTCCACACATACTTGAAAAAGAGTACAGGCACGTGGGCTTGGGAATTCCTATTGGATGAACAAACATTTAAGACTGGTTTGGGGTTTTTTTTTCCTATGAAAACGTCTCTTTAAATTTTTTTAAACAACAGGGAAGACTTTGTTTTGGGCAGTGCATTGCTTTAATTCTGAAAACAAGGTATGAGTTCGTGGACAGTCTGAAAGATCTGTTCAGGTCGATGAACAATTCTGGACAGACTTCAGAATCCTGCAGCCTGGTTCAAACTGCCTGAGCACCATCCTGTAATCCTTCTTGCTCTACCCACAAGTTTGGGCCACAGCCCACGCTTCACTACTGTCAGATCAGAATGGCAACAAAACTAATTTTCCATGTAACTTTCATTTTTACATAAACAACGGACTGTAATAAAGTATTATCATTTTTCTTACCAATGGCAAATCCAACTCCAAAATTTGGTGCTATGAGCCCATAAATGTTTTTAGCAAATGGTACCTATAAAGGAAATTTCAGGCAGTTATTTATGTCACACTGTGCATACTAATGAGATTAGTTTTGTTTTTCCAAGCCAAATTCTCCAAGTAGTTACAGCAATCACAGTCAGAGTTAGAATTTCATCCTTGTTCTTGGCTACAGTTTCAGACAACTGTGCCATTAAACCACTGACACACTTACTATTATGAGCAAGAATAAACTGTTGAGTGACAGCTCAAAAAAGGATCATCCTCCTCCTTTCAGAGCCATTCTTCCTTAAAATAATCGAAGCACTGAAATTTGAAAGTACTCAAAACTCTGATCTGGAACCTATTAACTACATGTTTTTAATAACGTATCGTAAAGCAGAAACTTCAGCAAAATCTCCTGGGGAATTCAAATCATATTTGAAGATGAACACATAAGCACTCAGATGGTTTGAAAGATAACACGATCTTCTACTTACGCATAAAATACTTATTCCCACGATCAGCATCCCAAGCAAAGCACAAAGCCACCTATCAGAGAAGAAACATCACTCAGAGGTGGGTGATACTGAGATGTCAGAGCTGATCTTGGATGTTTCCAAGTCATAGCTGAAATGCTGAGTTACACAACCAAAGTAGCAACATGTTCTAAAAAGTAATTTTGCTACTATAGAACAAGCTTTAATAATTTTCATCACCAGTGAACTGCCCTGGGAAACACTGGAAATGGTACATGAACACACTGGAAAGTTATTAGTATTTTTAAATTAAGCATACCTTCCCATTTTGTGTGCAAGTATCCCAAAAAGATTCGTCCCAATGAGATAAGAGATACTAGCTGGAATAAAGGCAACACCTGAAAAATATGAATGAGATGTTTTATCAGCAAGGATTTTAGTGAAGTGTTAGAAGAAACTAATAAATTCCAGACACTGCAATTTTGATTTGAACACTATCTAATAGAGTCTTTGCGCGTACCCCAAGGAATCCAATATCCGGTTTGTTGTGGCCTTCTGATGAAATCTAAGGACATCATCTATGAAATGCAGGAGTGATGTGATGCCTTTGAAAAGGATTTTTTTTTTTTCAGTATCAGCTACAAGAACTGGTATGGGAGAGGGGATGGAACAACAAAGAGCCAAAAGTTTGTCTAACTCAAATAAGCTTTGGGATAGGTCAAAGAAAGCGACTCTTCTGCGGTTGCATGGCTTACGGAGCATCTGCTCGGCACATGCAGCAATCCCGGAACGGCTCGGGTGGGCGAGTCCCTCCTGGGAGGATGGGACAGAGGGACTGCTGCTGTGGCTTTGCAAGTCATGGTGCCCCTCCACGCCTGTGCATGCCGCGAGGCCTCGCGTTACAGGTGCGTTTGTAATGCCAGGATATGGTCCTTGGTCAGGCAGCAACTGAAGCCAAGTATATTTCATATGTAAAGGTGAAAAAAAATCTTAAAAACATGTTTTTTAAATTATTTAACCAATATATTTGCAGCAAAAGTTAATTTTTTAAAAAAATCAGTTATTGGTTTACATTTAAAAAGCTATTTATCTGTAATGACTTGCGGATGAGGCCACTCTGGTAAATCCTTCCTGACCCTGACAAGAGGGTACCTGGACCCTCCCATTTCCCCAACATCCACTCAGAAAAACATACTGTGAGGACCAGCAATTCTTTCTAGTCTTGAGGTTTCCACAGCAGTGGCCGTATCTGGAGGAGATGCTGGCTGCACAGAAGTCTCTCTGGTTTAAAAGCCAGTTACAGCTGTAGCTGAGGATTCATCCTCTCCCTACATGTAAGTGGCAGGGCAGGACCCAGCCGGAGGGGAAATGTCGAAGGAAGAAATGCTATCGGAGAGTGGGGGTGCCATTCTGTCGGCTGCTTCGGAGAGCACCTGGGAGGACGATGCAGGCGCGTGTGAGAGCAGGGACTGCCTTTGAGGAGAAGACACTGGATGAAAAACATCCGAGAGGCAGAGGAACAGGGTGGCTGTGCCTGATGCTGGAACATCGTGCCATGATGTTGAGCAGTTCATGTGTCTTGGAAGAAATAACACACCGTAATTTTCTGTTGTTCTTGTTAAATTTTGTGTCTTCTTTAGAAAAATAAAACTGGGAAACCTGACAAAACTGGGAAAGTCTGACAAATTAGCGCATGACACAACAAGCCTTCCATGTGGTCACTGTTAAATTAGGTAATCCAGATGCAGACAGCAGCCCTGACATTACGGTACACAATCAAACCATTTCCTTTAAGTGTTATATGCTCCTCATCTTTCACCAAGGCAACATAGCTTTTCTCATTTCCTGCCTATCCATCTCTTTTCCTATCTCTCTGATATTCATAAGAAAAGAAATTGAGGGGTAATTTTTAGCACAGCAATATCCTGTGATTGAAATCTTTGTGAGTTACAATGGTGATGCTGGGGAAGCATTTTCACCTGTGTAACCGCAGTTACTTTGGAACTGCTTGGATCTACCTGCTTATACCAAACAGTTACACACAGCAGACCTTGACAGCTGTAATAAATAAATAAATAAATAAATAAAATCCTGCAAAGGCTTGTTAAATAAGACTTGCAGGTTGGTGTGTAAGCTGCGGTATACTGAAGCAGAACCGTAATTTTCCAAATAGGCTTTATGCACTGTAACATTAATTGATCAAATCAAGGGGTTTTTGTACCTTCTTCAGATCATGCTTCAAACAGCTGGATCTCCAAATTGCATACGGTAGTCATTTGCTTAAAACCCTGAAGTTCAAGATATCATTTAAGAGGCTTAAAAAAACTTTAATTAATGCTGTCAAATCAGACAAAGCATAATGGAGTCAATTACTTATATCATTAAGAGGTAAAATTAGTCTTAATTTAAAATGGATATTTTTCTTCCAGGAACCTCTGTTCAACTCAGAGATTCGTAAATCTCATTTCCATTGCTCCAGCAATATGAAACTCTAGTGCGGGAGGTAGATAAGCAATCTTTATTTTTCTTCCTGAGGTTTAAAATATCTAAATTGGTGTGTTATTTTGCTATATGGCAGGCCAGCAGTCAGTACCATGTTCGGCAGCAGAGCAGCGGGTTAAGGACTGCTAGCTATGGCCACCCTAGACCTGAGTTTGCGTTAATGAGAACGAAGGTTTGTCCTTTCTCTGTGGTGTAGGGACACCTACATTAACAGAGTAGGGATATTAGCCAGATGCTAGCTGAACATCAATCTAACTTGATACATAGGACAGATTCCCAGTTTGCCTATGGACACTGATTTCCCAAGATTGTGTCCCTGTTACAGGTTATAAGGTGGTCCAAGCTGGGACTCTCCCATTGCTTTCTGTTGAATGGGATGGCTAAGTAATCCCTGAAAGGGCATTAAATCTGTCAGATTCAAGCGAAAACATTCCTCATGCCCTAAAGATACTAAAAAAAAAGTTACTACCCTGAGGCATATAAGGAGACGATCATTAACAGGACCAGAACTGAGAGAGTCGTTAGACAAAACACAGAGATGCAAATAATATACTGTACTTTACCAAGCTGCCATTTTTTTGAACACATGGTCTCCATCATCCAGATGGGTAAAGCTGGTTCAAGCATAGCAATAGCCATGTTTGCAAAGCAGATTGATCCTTAAAGAAAGAAGGGGAAAAAAAAAAAAAAAGTAGCAGTAGTTATTTCTTTTGACTATGAACAAAAAGCCACGCAAAGAATGGATGCTTTTACATAAAGCTTTGTGCTTTTTACAGTCCTATCTGTCATGCATCAGAGATTGATTAATATTAAATAGAACCAAATGTAAAATCACTGAAAACTAACTTTCTATGTATTTCTGTTCTCCTACAAACTCTACAGTAAAGGTTAAGCTGTTTTCATAATGTGGGAGTTTGCAGTGAGCTTGATGACATTTCAAAAGTTCATGAGGTCTGACTGTTGCACAAATGATTAGCTGAAACTAAAGTCCTTTGGTCTTTATCTCATCTCCTGGGGCAAAACCAGAGCCATGTTGTGTAAGAGGCACGGGCTCCGACCCTAAACCTCCCTCATCTGGGAATGACTACCATGAGATGTGGAGGTCTTGATCCTAAAAATACCAACAGACAACCACAGAGAGATCCACCCTCTGTGAAAAGGAATTTTTTTGTTGAGATCCTACAGCTAGCAGCTAAGCATGAGTTTGGCTGAGCTTGCCCAGCCCTATGAACTTCAAATGTTTCCAAATCTCTTTTGAATTTCTGGACCTTTAGTCACCCGGATGCAAAGGATAACGAGCGGTGGAAGTGCTGATTCAGTCGTGCCCGCCGGCTCAGCTCTGCCCTATGCCACTGCCTGCGGACCCAGACTCCAGTGGGTTTGTGTCAAGTTTGTCTATCCTCAGTGGTGCACTTCAGCTTTCACGCAGGGATTATTAAACCCCATGGTATTTCTTTGGATCGGAGATGTCTTTCCCGCTTACTCAAAAGACCCTGAGGCAGTCAAAGCCTAATGCGGGGCAACGGGACGCGTCCCCTCTGCTAATCCCTTCAAAATGGCTTTCAAGGGAGTTTGGAAGTCACTGCTAGAAGTGACAGCTTCAAACTTATGTTCCCGCTTTTCTTCCTAATATTGAAAATCTCTGAAATTTAGGAAAATATTCTAGACTCTTGCAATCATTTACCATACCAATTTTACTTTTTTTTTTTAAAACAGCTTAATTTGTCTGAGGTCAGAGAAACATTATTTCTCCTGGAACAAGTTCCTCATCATACAGTTCAAAACAAAATGAGCACCGATGTCATTCTCTGCTCAAACCTGTCAGAATATATTAGACTGTGTATCCATGATTCCCAAAATGAACTTGCAAGCTCACTGGCTCACTCCCTTCCCAGGGCAAGGAGCAACAGTTCAGCACGGCTTCCCCCTGAAGACGAAAAGTTTAATCTAAAGCTAACCTTTCCACTCTGGTGCAAGCTCCCGCTAGCGTAGCATCTGTAAGGAACCCCAGTTAAACACCCTGGAGCTGCCCTCATCCTAGCCAAAATCAGCCACGCTCGAGCAGCTTCCTTGATGCTGGAAAAACCATTTCAAGCCACACAAAGTGCAGCCAGAGGAAGAAGGGCTGTTCTAACAGGGATGGTTTGAATAGCAAAGCTCTTAATAAACTTCACAGAGGAATGAGAAACAGCTGTGCAGGTACACACGTGTGGCACCTACTTCTCATTAGGTCAGGAGGCATCACCAGGGCTTACTCAAGTACTCAGGTATATGGAGACAAAGGTACTGCAGATCTTTAGGATGTACCCCAGAAGAAAACCGAGAGCCCGAGCTGGTACTCTGCAAACGCAGGGCAAAGTCCAGCACAGAGCATGCTACCTTAACAAAGCTTCCCCAAAAGAAGATAATTTTTTTTTCCCCTCCATTTGCATGGACCTGACCTCTCTTCATAGAGCCATGTTTCAAGGGTATAAATCCTACATTGTTTCTGCTTTAAATTAGATTCAACATCCTGCACTGGCCAGAAGGTGCGAAATTGCAGCCTTCCAGCTGGATCCCATCTCTGCAGCTGAGAACCCACTCAGCTTCTGGCAGAGTGCCATAGACATCACGGCAATTTTTCTGTGAAACAGCAGGTACCCATTGAAAAGGTGTCGCACACCTTCTCAAGAACCCACGTGCTCATGATGATATCTGTCTCAACTCTGGGTTTTGGATTTGATAATTTAAACTAACTTGTCTGCCCGTGCAACTTTGTCAGCCAGGAGCACCCAACATTCTTTTAATCCCTATCAGTGAGGCCTGGCTGCGAGAATGCCGTTGACTTCATTCACTGAGCTCCTACCAGTAGTGACAAAATGTGTCAATGACATTTCTTTTGCCTTGGTCAGTGAGTACGGATGGTACTGACTTTGAAGCATCACCTCTGACACAACCCACATAGAAGGCAATCTATATTTGCTCACATTTCCTTTCTCCTGCAGAGGTTTTCATGTCAGTACCTTTACCTGGTCCTGTTCCTACGAAGCCCGATTTTTGTGACCTTCCCACCTGGACTGGAGAGTGCATGTTCAACAGGAATGGCCGCAGCGCATCCTGCAACAGCTACTGCTGGCACCAGAGGCGACCAGGCAGCAGGAATGGCCGTAGGGACTGGGATATACTGGGAGTGAATGAGAGCAGTAGCCTCCCCAGCTGTTCTAACAGTCAACGTTATTGACTCACGGGCAACGTGGGTTCATCAAGGGAAAAAGTTATGCTTTAGGAAAGAAGAGAGGAACTCCATGCTGGAGTTAACACACCTTGCATTAAAGAGTAATACTGTGCTAAGGACAAGCCAAATTGGTCAGAAAGTGCTGGTACTTTAAGAATACAAACAATTACAACTCAAGTGTATGACGCACGCTCAGGAGATGGAATCTGAATTTATACCATGAAATCAGTGTACCTAAATCAAGAGTGCAAGGAACACTGAAACTGTTAGCCCACCTGCAGCACGCCTAAAATGTCCCTGGTTTTCACTTGTGGTTAGCCAGTCAGCCCAGTAGAGATGCAGCCAGTTTTTAATGAGGTGGTTAACTGCCCAAAAGCCATTCAAAACCTCTGATCTCCCTCAGCAGTGCAGACCCGGTGGGACTTTAACCTTCTCCTCTCTAATCACTGTATCTGAACATCGTACACAGTGTGGGACATCTACGTTCACAGCATCCTCATGAAGCAGAAGACATATCATCCTGGCTTAGACATGGAGAAATGTGGCATGATGCCTTGACTGATCACCCCAGGGTCTCAGAGCATGGATCTAACTGCCGTCCCAGCCAATGTCAGCATCAGGATCAGAAGTTCCCATCTTAGAAAATAAACCAAAGAAAACACTGGACTCTTTGAGGTAAGGGAGAGCAAGTGAAACTTTTAGACCCTTTTCACTGTAAAAAGACAACAGCTTCAGAACTGAAGCAATTTACATTTAAGCAGTGCATTCCTCGGGCACAAAGAAAGCCACATTTGGACCAAAGTGCCCTGATAGGCCAGATGCAAGGCTGAATTTATATTTGGTATTTGGCATTCTGTTCTGACAAAACCAAATTTGGTCTGCAAGGGAAATAAAGCAGGAGGAGAAGAGGCTGAGATTAGAGAACATCAGCGTCATCCATACTGTCAAAGCCCTGGGCAGTCTCTGTCCTGGGAGACAGAGACCCTGGGTGCTGTACCCAACCCTGCTGGTAACCCATGGGAGGGACCTTCTCACATCCTGGGAGGTGATTCCTGGTGGGAGCAGGACAGGTCACCCAGAACAGCTGGGGAGAGCAGGAGGGATCAGAATAGAGAGGGTCTTTATGTTTCCACCCCTCTGTACATCCCTAAAAGACCTGGAAGAATTGCTTTGTTGGGCAAGCAGGTTAGGACTATGAAACAAAACTGTGAAAAATAATTATTTGTTTGTAGATATTTTATCAACATTAAAAAGGGCCAGGCTTAATTTCAGACTGCAGAACAAACATTCAACAAAATGCAACTAAGAAAAGTAAACTTCCCTCAAGATAGAAAAACTCATTAGACAAACAATACATGTAATGCCAAACGCCATTCACTATTCAACCCAGACTTTTCCTGAGATATAATCCACTCTCTTGAGACCAAACTCACTCCCTCTTCAAACAGAAACAAAGCTCAGTGTTATTCCCTGTGCCAGCCTGTGATGTTCTGGCAATCTCTCCCTCCCAAAGCCTTGGCCCTACTCACTTGCCTCATAGAAAGTTCCACGGCCACATCTCATTGCCTTAGCAAGTGACCACAAGCCACTTTCTCAGCTGGAAAGACACCTACACTTAAAACTTTCTGCCTGTTACTTTTCTACTGGTATATTCATCCTGTATTACCAACAGATTTTTTTTTATTTTTGTGTTTGAGCTTCATGTAAATGAAACCAGCAATGACAATATTGTTAAACCAGCTCGGCCTGAGGCATTCCAGGATGCCAGGTATAGCACCAATGGCTAGTTTAAGGGGGGGGGGAAAAGAAAAAAGGATCTGGTACCTGCTGCAATAATGATATACGGGTCCCTCAAAAGTGTCAGTAGCGGTGTCCCCTTCTGACTCTATGAAACAAAATCTTGGGATTAGGAAAGGCAAAGTGTCATCCATTGCTTAGAGTATTTTACCTTAATACTTACTTCTGCTTGTGCTCTGGATGGCTGCAGAACAAATAATTGAACAGCTGCAAAAAGAAATCAATGCTGTAACATTTCTTCAAGCAGGGGGTTACATGGTAGCAACGGGGGAGGGATGTGCTACATGGCCATATCGACTCTTGGCATTTACTGACCTCCATCTAACAGAGCCAGCGCTGCCAGCACCAGGAACGGAGAACTCTTCCCCACAAACTCATACATGATGCTCCCAAAAGGTGGGCCCACTGCCAGGGAGAAAGAAAGGACACACGGTGGTGAAACCGCATCTTCAACTACGAGCAAACATCCTCTGCAAGCATTTGGGCACCCTGCTCTTGGCACTCAGTGACCAGAACACTCAATTTAAAAATCCCCACAAAGCTCATTGATCATGACAATAACCATATTCCTCGCTCCCCAAAGGACTCTTCCATGTAAACAAAACCCAAACATCTCAGAGATTATTGCCTGGCATATGTATCCGCGTAAGAAATGTGCTGCTGTGGGAAAAACTATCCTTAACATGCACCACAAGTCTAATCTGGAGATGGCACGATAACGTTGCGCTCGATGAGACTCTTCTGCTGCCTTCATAGATCACAAGGACATTCTTTGGGAAGGCTGGGGGTGGCAGACCCACCAGTTCACTGACCTAATACTCCCATAGCAAGGCCTCCTAGTGCAATTCCCATTGCGTTCCCTCTCTCTTCATCATCTGTATATACACTGGCGAGCATACCCATCCCTAAAATTAAAAAAAAAAAAGAAAAAGACACAACACAAAATTAGGCATCTGTGTACTACAGCTTATGATCATAATTTGCCATTCCCACTAAACATTATACAGAGATGGCAGCAGGCATCTGTGTGTGTGTG
Organism: Tetrax tetrax; assembly: GCA_009806455.1. Taxonomy (NCBI): domain Eukaryota; kingdom Metazoa; phylum Chordata; class Aves; order Otidiformes; family Otididae; genus Tetrax; species Tetrax tetrax. Next base: position 97,981 of record WHYT01017135.1, on the reverse strand, counting down.
TATATATATGTAAATATTTATATTCCCCCCTCATAGAATTCACTTTGAAGCAAAAGGAGGTTTGGCAATGTAAAGAGTCTCCAAGACCATGTTCTACTGTACAGTATTACTCAGGTAATTTAATGATGCTCTGATTTGCCCAATTCTTTGTCCCTGTCTTTGTCACAGAGTTTTTTTATGATGTTTTTCAACTAGCAGAAACAAAGCTTTTGCCAAGTATTCTCTACTCTGGGCGCTTGACACAGTGGTCTGGGGACCACTCACAAGTGTGGTCGGCGCTAGCTCTGCTCTAGGCATGAGGTATTGTGCAGAGCTGATTACTTTGAAAATGAGTATTTCAAGTTCAGCATGCAAAATTAAAGGATTCTTTTGACCTTTATCTTCACGTGCCTCACTTCTGCTTTTGATGATGAACCTTCATTTCACAAAAGGAAACACGAAGCCTGTTTCATTTGTGGTTTTGTGAAGCACTCAGACACTGTAGACGTAAATGCTCCAGAAGAGTCCTCATAGAAATTAATAATTCTGCTTTCAAATCAAGGTTTAAGTAGGACTCGGTAAATAAGGTCATAGAAAAACAAAACATTGCATGATTGATCATTAAGTGAATAACATCATGTGCATCAAAAGAGCAGAGGTCCTGTGTGGATTAACACGCTTATTGAAAATTGTGGATGACATCAAGTTGTTTGCATGAACAGTTGAAGAGAAAGTTAGAGAACGATATCAGGCTTCACAAGGAATTTGTAAGATTTGGAGAAATATTCTTGAAAAAAATAGAAGGCAATGCGAAGAAGGTAACACCAAGGCTTACACTTAGGTAGGAATGATTACATGCACAAATGTGGGGGGTTAAACAACTGATTGGCAGAAATACTACAGAAAACTTCCTTTGCCTTTGAGATACATGAAGCGACTCTCACTGCCGTTGGCCTTTGTAAGGGGCCACAGCATCTTCAGAGTGATGGGTCTGGTTCTGGCGCAGCACAGGAAGGAAGGTGGGGGTGACTGGAGACCATCAGGGAAGGGCAATGGGGTGAGCAAAGGCTTAAAAACTATCTGTGAAGGATAACTAGAGGATTTTCAATTTGAAACCAGGGAGGAGAAAACTGATGTCAAATGTGATAATAGTCCTGTGATATGAAAAGAAAAAAAGCCACAAAGATAAAGGATATAAACTGTTCTTCATGTTCTCTCAAGTATGGGAAGCAGAAATGGGTTTATAAGAAGGCTTTAGAAGAGACATCAGAAAAAAACTTCCTAACAGTAAAGGTACTTAAGCACAAAGCTGAGGGCATTTCTGGAGGCTTCTGAGAACATGCCTGTCAAGTATGCATGAGGAACGACAGATACAGAGCTGATCCTGCCTTCAGGAAGGGAGTGGACTAGATAGTGTCTTGGCCTTTTCTGCTCTATTTTGTAGGTTGCCTGTGAAAAAAAAGTCACATACTCCTCTAAGAGCCGAATCTCAAGGTGCACACTTGCACAGGGTCCGGTTAAAGTGGCACATCTTTTCTTTGGAAAACTTGACTTGTAACCTTAACTGGTACAAGGAGAAAAGATGGATTTTCTTGTCTCTACCCCTCCTGCTTGTCTTTGCCTTCCCCATCCCCGGCTGCCTGTCCCAGCCCCTGCCTGCTCCCTTAGCTGCATCCCCACTCTTCCCACTGCCTTATCCAGGGTTAAATCTCTCTCTCTCACTAGTGCTTGTTGAGCAGCCTCAAACCTATTTTAAGCATAAGATGCTTCTTGCTCCCAGTTTGAACACTCAGCCTGGGGCGTTGCGTTTCCCCAGCTGCCCCAAGCAGCACTGCCCAGATGTGGGCTGGAGCAAAATCCCCGCAAAACGAATCCAGAGGAATCCAGCCATTTCTATGGCATGTATGTGAACCCTGTTTATAGGCCAGTCCAGCTTGGAAAGGGGAATTTTCCCAAGGAAGCCGAAAGACACATTCTTGACGAAACACTGTATTCACCTCCCTTCCCAAGCCAAATTTATATTTCTGCTACCACCACAGGAAATTTTTTCCGAGAAAAGACTGCAAAATGTTCTAACATGAACAAAACATATTTTTTCCAGTCTCAATGTCGGAAATGGTTCAATAATTTGGGCTGAAAACCCACACTGCATTTCAACTATTCATTTAAAAATTACAGATTTGTATTGGAAATCTGGTAATACAGAGAAACTGAGTCCAAACTGGCAAACAGCATGGTAAGTCCTTGAAAACACCATTTATAACAGAAATTTCAGTATCAGACAGAGCTACTATCCCTACTATACTAAGTACCAACATAAGTTCCCGATGACCTTTAAAATGGCCAAAAAAGGAATTTAAACTGTTGAAGACGCAGATGCAGAAATCCCAGGGAGAGTGCAGTTCATTTAGTGCTCTGCCTGACTGCAACCCAAATACCAAGGAAGTCTGAGAAGACATTTGCTTTTGAGCTACTTTATATGAAAGGGACAGAAAAAAAATGTAAAATTCATTTAATTGAATATTTTTGTATTAATTATTGAAACTGCAGACAAAATACAATTCAGAAAATGACTAAAAATGATAGAATCAGTGAATCTGCATTTTACTTCATCATCTCTTCTCTTACCTGCCACTGAGGAACAAGAGGAACCCACTCCTTGAAGGGACCTGGCAATAAACAGCAACGTGTAGCTTCCAGAGAAGGCAAACACTGCAGAAAAAAAAACACAGGTACATTTTTAAAAATTAGTTTAACCCTAACTAAGTTAAAAAGTTAGATTTCTTGAAAGTATCGCAAAAACTTCACGCAATTTAGTCAAGTGTTTACAGTGACTGGTGCCACTTTCAATGCTAACTGCATTATTTTCTCTTATTGCATTTGGATGTGGCAGTGTTGAATGGCTCTCAGGTGTCTGAGCCTCCTGGTAACGCAGAATGCAAGTGCGCAAATGGTTTTCACTAATTACTTAGGATTTGATTACATTCTGCTCTGATTCAGCCGTACGCAGACGGAGTAGCAAGACCTTTTTTTTCCATCCTGCTTCGTTTGAGGCTGCCTGGACCAAAGCTCCAGGGGCTCAGGAAAAGCAGGATTTAACACACATGCACGCACCGATGCTTCTTCCAGTAAGTAAATGGGCACAGAGAGGTTTTACGTGGCGTTGCCAGCACTGCCGTGGATGGCTGGCAGAACCCATCCAAGGGCTGTAGCAGGTTCCCCATCCTCCCAGCAGACCACCACATAAACTGCACCTCAGGAGGTGCCTCTCTCTCTCCCCAGGAGATTTTACCTTGAGCTCCGCTCTGCCTTTTGGGACAGAGCCCCTGGATGCTGCGCTCATCAGTCCGACTAAATTCCCCATCCACAACCTGGGAAAGCAGGAGTGTCTCAGAAACCCAAGCACATCGTTGCTTGTGGAGCCTGTGTCATGGTCACTGTCATTAAATCCACAGGGAGTTTTTAAAGACTTTTTTCAGCTCCTATCTGTTGGCAACCTAAGGAATTTTGCCAGACTGGGAGAAGCTGTTGCCCACCACCAAGGTCCAAATGCACTTCTCCCACCCGCCCTGCGACACTGTGCCTCTCGGGCTGTTCACTTGGTCTTAGAAAAATCCCAACCCATGTGGACAGAGAAAAATCGAGAAAAAGAAAGGAAAAAATTATGCAAGCAAATCAACAGCACTCCCTTTTCTCACGAATAAGGCTTATTACTCTTATCTCCATCCCAACCAAAATTTGTCCAACATGTTCCTAAAATGCAGAGTTGTCAGAGACTCTGAGATCAAGTAGTCTTCTCTGGCACTTCAGCCCCCTTGGTGTTAGACATATTTTCCTAATATATAACCTACATTTTCTTTAACACAGTTTTAAACTTGTTATTCCTTCTTTTATGTACAGTGGACAAAAAAAACCCCTGTTTGTTCCCTTCTTTTTTGTCTTAGACTGATACATTTACACCTGCCTTCTGAAGCAAACCCGATTCTTTCATTGTTCTTCACAGGCTTCTAATGATCCCTGATGTTCTCCTCTGTACTCTTTCCATCTGGGCCACTACTTTAAGCGCTGTGCCCAAACTGAACATAAAATGCTAGCTGAGGCCTTATCAGTGCCACTTAGAGCAGACAAACCATCTCAGATGACTTGCAGGCTACGCTCTTCTTTGCACATCCTGCAGCGATGTTTAGCAACACTATGATATTGTTGACTCATATTCTACTCGTGAGCCACCCCAGCCTGACAATCTTTCTGCTAAGTCCCTACGACAGCTAGTTGTTAAGAACACTGCAAAATAGCCCTCTCGTGGCTCGTCTGATAGCCCTCCTGTGGCTGTCAGTTTAAATCTGTCCGAGCACCGCTTTGGATAGCAAGAACCTGACAGAAAGGTTCAGCTAAGGAAGAGACCAGCCAAGGTGAGATGGAAGGTGGTGAATTCTGTAGAGCACATTCATGTGAATGTATTTGTCAAATCTCATCAGCACCACCGTCCACATGGAGCAGCTACCCTTAAATTTTCCTTGGAAATCAGCCCCTCTGAATCAACAAGAAGAATTCCTAGTGACAATTATTATAGATCATTTATCTAAAAGTTGCATCTGGGCCAGACCAAATAAGATGTGGACACTTACTGATTGTTGACACAAACATGATGCAGAAGCCAGCAAACAGTGGAATCTGGTAGCCTATTCTGGAAAACAAAATGAACATTCGTATTTCCAGGATTGTCTCACTGACATTTTAAGTTAGACTTACTCACGTGAGCACACACACCGCAAAAACCCAACCTGTAGTTCCTTGGTAGGCTTTGAACTATTCTTTGTGGAGCACACAATCAAATGTGTCCATGTGACAAATGCCTTTTCATCTGGCACAGCAGACTGTGTATCTGAAATCCCTGGAAGAAATCCTTCTCTCATTAGAATCTGATCGCCCTGTTCTCGTTCCACCATAATTGTTCCCAATAAAGCCCCTCTGGGCTTCCATGGGGTTGCCAAGGATATGAGAGGGGAAGATTTGTCTGAGTATGCTGAACTTTGAAATATCCCAGTAGTGTTTCAAGGCTCATCTGTTTCTGCCCTCATGAGACAATTACTATAATGAGACACAGTCAAACCGATGGCTTTTTTACTGGAAAAATTTGTCATCAGCTTTGCTGGGAGTTCTGCCTCAGCCAGGAGCACTGGAAGAGTTCCAAAGAGCCTGAGAATAATACTTTTGCTTTCCCTGGGTTAGGGAATAAAAACAGAGCTAATCAAAGCTTTCTTCATCAGCCTGCTTCTTCATTAGGACTCTAAACAGCTTGTAGAAATGCCTGGCTGTTAAAAGTATTTCCTAGTTTCCAGGAAATAAAGAATTTTCTTTCTGGAAAGCAAATACATTTTTTGAGCAGCTAAAACTGAAATTAAAAAAAAATTAAAAAATCACAATATACTATTTTTCATGCCATTAAAAATCTACCCTTGAATCAAAAGCACAACCTGGGTAGCTCTAAAGGCAGTCTGTGTATTCTATTCAGCACACTTTATTCACAGCTTCTTTTTTTGTAGGGCTGTGCATCTTAAATGTATTTGCAAAGACACTATTTAATGGCCAAATTCTTCAACAATGGATGATGATTTTCAAAGGAGTACTGATTGACTTCAGCTTCCAATGATTTGACAGTATTTGGCACTTATATTGGTGGTATTCGCTGAAGTAGGTCAATCAAATAATGGAAGAGCCTATAATGGCCCTTTTAATTTTCAATAATAGCAGTCATGACATTGGTAAACCAAAATAATTCTTTTGAGCTTTGGTTTTTTGTTAGTATATATTTTATACAATTAAGGACATTGGATAACAAGAAACACTGAAGAACGGGGCTCAATGTTCGTTATATGTCTCATTGTAACATTTGTTTGAGTTTTGTGAATAAAAGAAATCTACCATGAGCATTTCTACACTCCACAAAAATCTCTAATGAAGAACAATTTTCCCTTAAATATCATCACTACTTTAAAATATGTCAAAAATGGAGTGCGCAGATTCCTCTAGTTGAATTTTGTAAGTGGGTGTTACAAATATCCAGCTGAGACCAGTTACTTGCGTGGTACTTAACTGGACTAGTGTCTCCAAAGCAAATTATCACAGACTTCCTCTTTGGCCTTACGATAACCATTTTAATCTCTCAGCACCTTGATACTTGGGCTGTAAGAGAATATTACTCCCTTTCTTTGTCTGCTTTATTTAAAGTGAATTCTTTTTCTACACCTGTCTGTTCTCTTGCTGCGTGTAGAGCAGGTATTACACAATGGGATGCTGATCTCCATTGATGTTTCTATGTACATAAGGAAATTAAAAATTACCTATTACCAACTTCCTGCCTGCCTCAGAGCTGAAGAGGGCGCTTCCCTTCCCAGTGGGCTCAGGTAGAACAGGACACGGTGAGTGTGACCATAATTGCTTTGATTTTGAATTTCTCAATTAAAGAAAGCACAGATAGAAGTATGGATTAGAAAAACCCTGCAGGTATGGCTACTGCTGTTGGTGATCATCTTTCTCTGGGGTATGAAAGCAAAACTTGAATGTCCTTATGACTTCTTCCATTACAAAGTGAAGTGAGGTTGTGTCTGTCAAGGCCATCCCAGAGGTGTCTGGGATGGACGCTGTGGGGGAGATGTCTGATTTCAGTGCAGAAATCACACAATTCTTAGACTCGGCACAGGGGCCATGAGGCAGCAATTTGCTTCAGCTACAAGTACACTGAATTAAAATCCAGTTATTTGCACGAAGGCAAACGCCATCCAAATTGGCCCCTACATTCACCTTTCCATCACTAGATCAGAGACACGAGCTGTGAGATCTTCATAAACATGAATGAGGTAAACAAAGCGAAGGGCTATCATACTTGTTCTAAATTATACTCTACCAAGCTAAAGCAAATGTCAGTTGTGCTGATAGGCTTCCTACGCTTGGGAAGTTTCTGGCGGTTGAAGGCTCTAAGAGAACAAGTATTTTGGAAGTCACTTTTAATGTTCTTTAAATACTGTGCAAGCGTTTTTCTTAATTTTTGCACTCACAGATATTATTCTTCCTTTATCTTGGGCAAACAGGGTCATAGCAAGGTGTGAAGTGATGCATAGCAGAGGGTGATGAGAGGAGAATTCAGTCCTACTCTTGCTACCTAGCAGACTACGATGCTTTATCACACATAGCAAGATCTATCACCTTTTCCTCCACACAGAACTAAACTCTATGTGGGCACAGTTGGCCATTTCAGCCAAAGCCTGCATTGCCAGTAACCCATCATACAAGATGACGCAAAGGCATACAAGTCAGCACAGGACATGCAATTGTGCTGAATTAAACAAGTCATTATCATCCTCTAAAAAGCTAAAAATTTCACTCACAATTCGGAAATGCACAATTCTGGTGTGCTGTGCCTGCACAAGACCGCTGAACCTCTGGAAGTTGTGGTTGCTTTTGCTCAGGGGACACTCTTACCCACATCCAGCTGACACTGAGTTAGATATGCAGATTGTCCTTTCCTGCATAATCTCAGCAAACCCTGCCTCCTCCTGAAATAGCAGCACAAATTAGCTGGCAGTAGTGTCACCACAAACAACTAATCTGCAGCTGCATTCCCTGGTTGGTCCAACAGACATCAGAGTTCACAGACCGGGAGTTTTTGTCAACAATTACACTATATGAGATAAAAAAAAATCACAAAAAAGTAAAGGCACTACCTGTAACAGCCAACTATTCAGTGATTCTGTCCCTTGGTCCTGGGCCATTCATGTTCTTGCCATGAACATGCTTTTTCTACTTCTCGGCCATGATGTGGCATACTCCATCACAGTTATCTCTACATTTTGTTCCTCTGCATGTGTGCAATACAGAAGACTATTACAGTCTGTCTTCTCTCTTCTTCTTTTTCTTGTTGCCATGCTCAAGTATGCAATTTTCTCAGGCGCTCCTTTCGAAATACTCCAAGAGAATCTGAAGCAGAGCCCAGCACGTTTCACCAAGGCTATCTGCAGCTAAAAGTGCTTCCTACAAGTATTTCTGACCTCTGAAAAAGCCAGAGTCATTAGCTGAAGGAAGGAGAGACAAGGTTGCCACTGATGGAGAACACCTAAATCGCTCCCTTTCAGTCCCACGTTGGCCCCAGATTGCAGGCCTGTTTGGAAGTGGATTATACCCATTAACGAGGTTACCCTACAATAAGGCAACTAAGTGATGGGTCCTGTGTAGCTGCAAAATAAAGGTTACGCTGACCAGGTTAGCAGCTGTGGATGATTAGAGATAAATTATCCATCCATTAAAGTGCTGCAAATCCACTGATTTTAACCTGGTTGTTACACAGCTGCACCGGTACCACTGTGAGCACCCTTGTTAAGTCTGGCCTGGCTGGCAGTCTGGCTATCTTCTTCACTGCTAACGAAGACTGGGGAGGATGCATGGCAAGAGCAGTATTTTCCTCAAGGTAATGAACTGCTGATCTTGTGTGAAGGTAAGGAAGAACGTGCAGGGTCAGCAGGGACAGGGAGCGTGGTCCATGCACTCTCCACCTCTATGCTCCGTGCTGTAGCACAGGGGCTTTGTCCAACCTGCAGAACTGGTTATTCCCATTTCCCTGCCAAAACCTGAAAGGAAAGCTTCCATAGGAATGGAACTGTAACTAAGTAGTTCCAAGTGCTATTTATTTCTCTGCCTCACTCTTTCCATGTGTCTTGGTCATGAAGATGTCATGGTCCTAGCCGCTCTCTCTCATGCAAAGAAGTTGAAAGCCATAGTCAGGCTGGTGTAAAAATGATGATGAAAATATCTGTTCACTTTTAAAATCATTTTGAGGCCAATATGGATAAGGACAAGGTTAAAACTACCTATTTTTTTCAGACTGATAAATAAAGGGAGAAAGAGAAATGGCAAGAGAGACAGTCATCGTCACTAGTGAACTAGCACAGCTGGGCTCACAGCCTCATTCAAAGAGCTTTGTAAGAGTTTGGAAAAAACAATGGAGCTAATCAGCTCATTATAGAAGGCATAGCAACCTTTCATCCACTCTCTTCACTGGAAAGGATTAGGCAGAGCCTCAAATTTCACCTCACCAGAGCATCCTCATAAAGCGCCCTGTACCGAGTGCTGTGCTATTTGTATCATTTCTTACCCATTTCCCTGCAAGGAAAAATATGATGTGCATCTGAGCCACCACATCTTGTGGCCCTGAAACCGTGCCACTCTGGGACTTGGTTTGTTGACATCCTATGGCAAAGTCATCACTTAGCATTTCCTTTGCTAGGACTTTGTTAGACCGAGGATAAATTGTGGTATTCCATGAACTGCAAACCAGTTCACTAAGCCAGGTGTGTGTTTTGTCTGGCTCTCCATGGAAAGAGATGGGCTTTAAATAAGAATTATTTTTGGCAGAACTTACTTCTTGAATGAAAACAAATCTGAAACATATTTTTAAAAATCTACGGCTCCAGTAGTTACAGAAAAAAAAGGGGAAAGCAGCCTACAAATTTTTCAGAAAACCTAAAATAATTATTGGGACAGACTCTCATGAATAGAACATCCTGTTGCACCCTGTACAAACTCAAGCACCCAAAGCCAGTGCCTACTGAAAGCCAGTAACTCCAGACTCGATTAAAAATCTAAACCACTGTATTTAACTGGAAAATAAAAACTGTGAACACAGTGTGCTGCCTATTTGAAAAATAAATTTACTGGGCATCTTAACAAACTGTGCACACCAATCTTGAACTAAGCAACCCATTCTCCTTAAGCTGTGATATTTTGCAAAAGTAGTAATGGCAATAACAACTATCACTAAAGAGCTTAGCAGTGGCAAGGAAGAGTCTTTGTAATGATAACTCAGATATTTTCTGTTTCATTTATAATAATCACAATTTTCACACTGCTTTTTAACTGATCATATACACTAACCATTCTATGATTCTAAGATTCTATGATTATTATTAGGAAATGTTAACTTTTGGAGGTTTTTTTTTTCTCCAATGATTTCTACAGTTAATTGATAAGTGCATTAACTGATAGTTCCCACTAAACATTTCTCAGAAGAAAGGCAGATACTGGTACCAAGAGACAAACAATGCATGAAAGAAAACCAGTAATCCTTAAATCTAATTTAGGGCCACTTTGCCACTAAGGCTTTCATTTCTGCTGTGTAAGAGAAGAAGCTGGGGTGATGTGCTTCATTATTCTCTCCCCACTTGTTGAGCATCTGAGCTTGCGAACCTGCTCCTGTGATTGCCATCACGCACTCCGCCTCGTGCACTATGTTGCAGTGTCTTTGGCCCCACATAGCTGTATCGAAGATGTTTCAACACCATTTCAGCAACATTTTCTATAAAATCCTGAGGTCTCAGGAGCTGGAGGAAAAGTGTATGACGCTGAACATATCAGATGGCTCATGTGCAGCTTACCAATTTATTTTGGAAAGGGTGTAGGTGTCTAGAAGCACCTATGTCTACGTTCACCAAACGTATTTCACTAAAATATTCCTCCAGACAAAGTGAGAAGGCCAATAAGCCAGGGCCACAATGGAATTTAAAACACTTTGTTTGAAATAACAAGCCTGGATGAAAACATCAATATAAAATCCTAACTGGGTAATGGAGCAGAAATAACATACCTGTTTGTCAGCGGCCCTATGAAGGGGTTAGTGATTAGCTGCACTGTTGCTTTTGAAGCAAACAAGAGACCGACTTGAACATTTTCATTCAGCAGGTCCTTATCTTCCTTAGGGCAGTCGGTCGGGGAGGGAGTCACATTTACTATCATTTGTTCTGTCTGAGTATGATGCAACTCTCTGGGCTGTGTCTTATCAGATTCGTTTCCAGTAACCATCGTTGAGTTGTCATAGTAGGAGAAGATGCTCTGAAAATTGTTCATCACTGTTGAGTCTATATTAGGTTTAGTAGTCTGGATTTCTGTAGCATTTTTCTCATGTTTGATGCTGTAAAGGTAACTGGGAATTATTGGCACTGGAAAAACAAATAGAATATATTGGCATCTTACTGTCAGGTTATTTGTAAATGGAATCACCAAATTTTCTTGTTTGCTTTGCCGTTAAGGAACACAAGGTTTTCCTGCAGAGCACATGAGTAAAGATTTTGAACAGCAGAAACACAGAACTGAAATAGAAGTTTGCTCATGGGAAAAAGCACACCCATAACTCAGAAGTACAGTTTAAAACAAAAAAGTTATTTTACATTAGTCTTTTTTTTTTTTGCCAGTTTTCCTAAATATAAAATTTTCTACACAGGCATCATGCAGAAAGCAAAATATAAGAAGTATCAAAACCCATGTCTCAAGAGTCTCTTTGTTGCACAAATGCACAAATCCATTTATTAGACTGTGAAAACATGGAAGACAAGAAGAGCATTGAAACTATTGTTAAATCAAAATATAACATGTAATAAAACACATTTCTAAGATAAACTCCCAAAATATTTATAAGTAACAGCCCTATAAAGGAAAAAACTGTAACACTCCTATATAAAGTAATCAGAACTAACTTGTTCATGCTTGCATCTCTTATTATTTCTTTTTAAATTCACATCCAAAAGATCATCCGGAAGGGAGTTGCTTTATACACTCTAGGCTGTTAGCTGCAATTTAATTGCATTGATATGTATCTCAGAAATCACATTTCAGAATTTGTAAGACAGATGTAAGGTTCATTCCATTTAACACTAGCGACAGAATCACCCCTCCTTGTCTTGCATCTCTTTTGGAAAGAGATGCAGACTTTCAATAAGTCTGCAAACTATAATAATTTCTAGGGTTTCCAGAATACCTATTACTGAATAAGTAACTGAATGTTAATAACTTTATTAGCAAGTTTTTACATGAATGTCATGTAAAAAAAAAATCCAAAATTGACTTGCTAAAAATATATATGGTTTTAGTTAAGGTCTACATTGTGGCATCAGCTTTCAAGTTGAAGTTCCCCAAGAAATTCAGGAGTGATTCAGGAGCTGAGGCTGCAGCATCGTCTGAGGGCAGACTCTGCGCAGCCTGATTCACTTCTGAGAGAAGCATGTGCATTCGTGCGTGTGCCTGCGTGCATCCCTCTGAACCATTTCCTTAAAATTCAGACAAATAGAAACATTTGAATATGAGGACTTCTAAAACTACCAGTGAAAAATGTTCAAGTGGTTTGACTTTTGACATTACGCATCTGAAGCCAGTAAAAGTTGCATCTGTGACTTCCATCAAAACTTGGATTATTTCATTAAACCAACTCACAGAAGCGCTTTTCTTAAAGCCCAGTTAGATAGTTTTCTTATTAACCTATCATTTTAAGACCAATGTAGGGGAAAGAGGAACTATCGCAAGGAAGCAGGCATCTCTAACGTTATCTAGCCTGTTGTTTCAGTTGCATGACCACAGGAGAAAAACCAAAGATGAGCTAAAAATACTGTTATCTGTCGTTCCATGAAGTACTAGTGGCACTTAGGAGAAAAAAAAAGAATTATGAAGACTTTTGTACTATTCATTGCCCTGCAGTTAACGTAGAAATAAAAGTGAGACGTTAGTGTGTATGGCAGTGCATTTGCAATACCTTGAATATTAAAAAAAAAAAAAAAAAAAAACAAAAAAAACAGTG
>WHYT01017135.1:30188-83589 GCA_009806455.1 Tetrax tetrax | reverse complement strand
AAAAAAAAAAAAAACCAACATAAAAATCAGTGCTTGGAGATGTTTGGTTTGAGAGTATTAACCACGCGTTCGGGGAGTACAGCTGTCACGGGAGATTATTTCTGGCATGAATCGAGAGAAAAAAACCAAAAAAAAAAAACCAAAACAAAAAAACAACCAGCCCAAACGCGTTCAACCTACCGACTACCGTGAGCAGCATGTTGTCCAGGAGCAGGGCGATGAAGACGATGAGGAGGATGAGTTTCCGCGACTGCCGGCTCTCCCGCAGCCAGCGCAGGAGGCTCAGCTCGCCCCCAGCCATGCTCGCCGCTGGCTCCGGCTGCAGAGAGACAAAGGCTCTTGAGGGAGAGGACGGGGGGACCCCGGGCGGGACGGGACCCCGGGCGGGACCCCCGCAGCCCCGCGCTCCCCGCCGCCCCGCTGCCGGCTCCGCTCCCCGTCCGGCCGCACGCTGTCAGCCGGCACCGGAGGGAGGAGGGGAGGAGGAGAGGGTGGGGAGGAGGAGGAGGCACCTCTGCTCCCCGTGCGAGCCCAGGCAGCGCTGGGTTGGGGAGGGGGAGACCGATACTCCCCTCCCTTTCCCTGCCGTCCCCTCCCCTACGCGGGCAGGGATGCTCGGGGGCGAGCAGCGCGGGTGAGGCTACCGGTCCGCAGCCCTGGGCCACGCCGGAACCCCCGTGTCCGCGGCGAGATGTGCCGACACGGAATCGCGGAGGGGGAAGAGAAAAAAAAAAAAGTCACCGCCTGGGCGCTTACCCAGGCGGGCAGTGTGCCTGTCGGCGAGCCCAACCCAAACAGTGGCACAGACTGACCCTTTTCCTCAAGTGGGGAATTTGCACCGTTTGGCGTTTGAATTGCTCGTTTGCCTTGAGAATTCCAAGTGTTGTGCCCAGCCTGTGGCACTCGGCCGTCGTTACAGATCTTTTTTTTTGTTCTCAATCTGTGTTAGAAAAGAGATTAACGGCGTTGAACTGACCAAGAAACATGTTTTAGCAGAGACGTGCATTTTTCAAAAACATTGTCTTTCATATCACACAATACACTTTTAGTCACCCAATATCAAACTTCATGAACTGTTCTTTGCTTCATCTTCTTCACCGAGCTTCTCTTTTGGTGAAGCGTCCTGAACGTAAGAGACGTCTCTTAATGGGTTTAATGGCCCCAGAACAAAAAGTCGGACTGGAGATGGTGGCATCATCACTATGAAAACAGTTCCTTTCTTCACTTTTAGTGGTGCCCCTTTCCAATGCCATGTGGTTTCGTTACCAATGCAAGCTTCTCAGGAATCGTGCTCAAACTTACGCTGTAAACACCCGGTTTCAGGAATAACAAAAGACATTTACACTGTGGAATTTTGCCCTGGTGAGTAATGGGACAAGATAAGTGTTTATGGTCTCAATTGCTCTGTTAGGTCCTAATCTATTTCTGGGTGAATTTTAAGAGGCTTTCGGAATGAGAGTAAATTTTCAGTACAGTGTGGCATTGGCTATACACAGATTTTTCTAAAAATAATGACAAGTGGGACAGGATATGCTGATAGTACGCCTCTCTCTTGTTTGCATGCAGATAGCTTTGATTTTACTTGACATGTCCACCATGTATTATTTTTATATGAGACCTATTATGCTGGTACATGACAAATATCACTCAAGGCTATTAATTAGCTATTGTTTCTCAAATAATGCCTTATAAATGGTTTTTCTGTTCCAAATTTTTTAAAGCAGCAACTTCAGGAGTTGGGTACATTCATGTTTGAAGTTGGGTTTCCAAAACAGAGGTTTTGCTTTTGTGCTCAGATAAAATAGAAAACTATGATCTACTGGACTGAACTGGGGAGAAATGTTTCATCTTCCAATTATCAGACCCTGAAGGCACTCAGACAGCAAATGACATCGTTGAGTTGAGAAATTGTATGGAGGGCAGTAGGAGAAGGGGTAGATGGGATCTGGTTATCAGCATTAATACGGGATGCATGTCGGTGAAATGTCAATAGCAATATTCTACCAGGAAAACATGGGTTTGGGTATTTTGTATTGCCGGCAGTTCACAGGGGAGTTAACTGACAGCGGTGCTGCTGCTTCTGTCACCTGTCAGAGAGCAGATGTGGAAAGAAACAAGCCATTTCTGCTGAGGGACATGATTGTAGAAGCAACTTGCTTCTCTCTCTGTATCACCTTCTTGACAAGGTGAACCTCCCCTTCCCCCTGCCTCCCCTCCCAGTTGTCTCTTCTAGAATTTTTCTCCTCCTCACCCGTCACCATCAGCTGCGCTGCTGACACTCACACTGACAACATCTGGCCACTTTGCTGATCACTCCTCTTTTCTGCTCTCCTAGCTTCTCTCGCCTTCAGCCAATTGACTGTTTGGTAAATAAAGCTAAAATACATATGCAAAATCATGCCTGCACTATTAAGGTGGAGAAGCGTGAGAGCATTTGAATACATTTATTTGCATGTAAAGCAGCCTACTTGTGCACAGACACTATTGCGTTACCAATCTAGCCGATTAAATCATGGTTGCCCTCTAGGAAGTGAGCAGGTCAGGAACCTGCTGGGTTTGCTCCTCCGCAGGTCTAAATTGTATTCAGGCAAATCATGATTCCTTCACTAACGTTTATTTATCTTTAATCAGTGATCTTTATGTCTACCAACGAACAAGCACAAAAGGAATAGGACCACCGCCGAATCAACAGTAACTTTTGGGAAGCTGTTGATGATTTTATTTTCCTATTGAACTTTTTACGATTATATAATTGTTAATTAAGACTGGTGAAAAAAAGAGGGAAGAAAAGCCATAGGATTTTTTCCAGTTGTTATATGAGCTTTTAACAGAACAACTAAGCAAAATCTCATGCTTTGAAAAATGCTAGTCAGCTCCACTTCTTTTGTTAAGTGTCTATCTTTTATTTAACTATCCTTTAAACTATACATGTGCTCATTATACTCAGATTTAGGAATATTATCACTTTATTAATTTTCAATAATAAATATTTATGAACTCAGAAATGAGTTCCAAACCCATATATTTACTTAGGAATCAAGATTTTGAGCACTTATAAATACTCCCCTATGAGTGAAACACCCCTAGGCCATTAGGGCGCAGGATAAAGGCATGGAGCATCATAAAGGTGGTGAGGAAAAAAATGTTTTAACGTGATATCTGAATCTTTGGCTTTGGCAGTCAGAATGGTGGACTCTCCTGAGTCACCGCTGTGATGCTATAGAGCCTGGACAGCCAAGTGATCTATGCAGGCCAAACAGCCGTAAACACACAGGCAATGATACCGTAAACGATCACCAGCTTGGAAATGATGTTGGAGAATACTACTGCTTAACAGCCAAAATTCTGACCTCAGCTGAAAGTTCTGTGGCAAGATGCTGCCATGGGAAGTGGCATGATGTCGTTACAAGCACTGGTGAGAAGTGACATCTTGCTGGTGTGCCCACAGGTTCCTGAAGTGCTGAAATTTTGGGAAAAAAAACCCTTCTGGTTCTCACCATCCAGGCTGAGAAATGCACTCCTTTGCTGGCTTCTTGAGGAAAAGTAATACCTTTTAAAGCTCTCTCTTTTAAAGATTTACATTTATTTTTAGTGCTTGCAGTTTAATTTGCAATAATTCATAATTATCTTAGCTTTCTTTATGAATTAATCATTTGCCATTATTGCTATTGGGGAAAATTCCTGCTATAAATAATTCTTACAATTTAACTTGGAAGGCATACCTGGCAGCTTATGTTTTACTAATAACAAGTAATATACTTAGTCAGCTTTTTCAACCTTTGTAGCTCTTTCAAGATTTTTTTTTCTTTGTGCCCAGCAGTCATGATACTAATTACTCTGTAGTAAGAGTGTGTGGTAGTTAGTTCCTCTGAATAATGCATCTCGTCTTCTCCTGGCATGGAGGATATGCCTTGTATTTTAATCTTCTGCCATACAGCCTACAGTAAGTGTGTGTGTGAATGTGTGTGTTTATATATACGATTGTTCACTGTGGCAGATAGTGTTCAGAGAAGAGAGAAAAAAAAACCAGAAAAACAGAAATTTTGTTTTTAAGAGGGTGACTTATCAATTAACCTATAAGGCTAAACATTGATTTGGCTGAACAACCGTGTGTGTGCTCACCAGGTCTGAGACGATGAGGGGTTCACCTTTAAAGCTAGGAAGGCTCAGGGTGGAGGGTGGTGTGCAGGAGAAGGAGAGATCTTACACAGCTCGTGCGTCTCCGCTAAAAAGAAGCAAAACATCACTTGCTCCCCTTTGCACAGAAACGACGACGTTAACTTTAATGCAGGAACGTAGGGCTGCCATTTCCCCACGCACCAGGAAGCTGTGGCAGGAGGTGCAGACATCTTTTAGAGACCTAGGAAGGCTGTAGGGGAAGAGGAGTAGAAGGAGAGATGAAGATAAATAGGTGATGATTTGTTGTGATGTTTATGGGCAGTGACAGATGTCAGGAGACTTATAGATACGTCATGGAAAAAAACCCTGGACCACAATACACAATGGCATAGGCTGTCTCTACGCAGTAAATAATTTAACTTGTTAAAAAGTAAAGTTTTTCAAGTTAGGGCACTTATTCTAAAACATTGTTCACATATAGTCTTGACCCAAAGTAGCAGCAGCAGTCTGAGGTACAGTCCCTTCAGCTTTTCTCCATAACATTCACACTGAAAAAAAATTACCCAAAAGCTGATACCTAAAGGAACCAGAAGCTGATGAAGGAGGGGTCAGATATCAGCACTGGCCCTGATTTCTCCTCCTGTCCTCCAGTGCTGTGTTACTCTTGCCTGTCTGCGACACAAGAGGAGGGAAGGGCAGTCCCCTTGGCTCCCGCACCCCAGAGCATCGTGCTCACTCTTCACACCCAGGATATTTTTCCTTCCTAAGAGTGAACACTAGCAAGAGCCAGGGGATGCTGAGAGTTTAATGTGACTATCCTCAGGATCTGTCAGAAGAGCCATCGCACTGCAAGATGGCCAGGGAAGCTGCTTTTAGCGTTTTTGTGGCAGGCTTTGTCTAACTGCTCTGGTATTACTAACTACAGGTCAGTGATGGTGACACAGCTCTGACACATTTCATTGCTCTGACAAGAAAAGAGGGTCTGCCAAGCACATTAAAAGCTGGAAAACAACTGGGCTAAATAACACCTTGTTTCATCTATTCTTTCCAAGCTGATATTCTATTTGCAAGGAACACAACCCGGAGGGCAACCCACTGTTATCTCTGTGATCAATGGGAAGACACGCTGGCCTCAGTTTTGCAAACCTAATTGTTTTCTTCAGAAATCTGTCTGAAACTAAAAGGCATCTGACAAAAAATCTTTCCTATCCCTGGAGCTTAGAGGAATTCAGTCATTGCATGTAAATTGTGTTTATATTGACCACTTACACGTCTTCTGAGACTGGTGGCTTTGCAAGAAAACACAGTCCCCTCCAGGCACCAGCTGTGGGCTCCATATATTAAGAAATATGGTTTGTAATAAGAATGCAGTGTGTGTTTGGATTTAAACGCACAGAGGCATAGGCATAGAAACGGTTGTGCGTGTGTGTGTGTGTGTGCCTGCTTCTCTATGTGCCTGCGTGTAAGATGCCTCTGTGTAGCGGTTACTCAGGTAATGGTGACCAAGCCGTGCACCCTGAGAAGGCTCAAGGCAAAGCGGAGGGCGAGCTGGTTGTCAGGAAAGGAAGTGACAGTTTTTCCTTCAGCGACTGGGCTTCAGAGGCAAATACCTTCCTGCTTTTTCAGCCCAGGTGCCAGCCTGTGCAGTAACTCAGAGTGTACAGGAACCTTTAAGGTCAATTTGGTTTAAGTACTTGTTCACCTTTAATATTTGTTGACTGGTTAAAAGATTAGCCAGCTTTCACGCACATCGTGATCCCTTTGCCGCAACATAGTTCTGCGTCAGAAAGTGAATTCAAGCACTGCTTTCTGCTGGTGTGTAACATGTTGCCCATCAGTTTTGCAGAGCTGGCCAAGGCTGAGAGCATGGACGCAGGGATCTCCTGATCCAGAGATCCCAAAAGGGAGGATCCCAAAAGCTTGAAGTGTGACATGCTTTCACCATCAGCTGTGGTGTCTGTAGAAGAAAATAAGTGCTCAGAGACAGCAACAGTCACAAAGCCAAAAAAAATTCACAAAGTGGAACTGCAGAGGTGGAAACACATAAAGTGGGGTTGCTGGGCAGGGAAATACTTTTTCCAGGTCTTGAATCAGTTGTAGGGAATATCCTGCTTGGACTCAAGTATTTCTACACATTCAAGACATAGTGAAGGGGGTTACACGGAATGTTTGCCTCCAAGAGGAGGAAATGGCTGATGTCCAGGGTAGGTTCTCCTCTCTGCATGCCTTTGAAACTGCCAGGAGTGAAGAGATGGCTCCATACCTCCATAGATCTGTAAACTTGCACAAAGAAAGATGTGCAAACAAAGAGAGAAAGGTGGGTAAAAAGTAAGAAGAAGCAATTCTACCTCTTGGTTGCATTTCAGTTCAGTTGCTGGGCCATCATGATAAAGCACAGTGAGTTGCAAGACCCTGAAAGCTAATCAGGGGTCCACCTCTCATGGCCAGGTGGTTGTTGGGGTTCTCCTGTCCAGGATTTTCATCCTTTTTTTTTTCCTGACAGACTGTTCACTGCAAAATCCTCTGGCATGACTAAGGTGAACTGTTTCAGGACCTGCTGGCTGGCTCAGCCGTATCTGTTCACCATTGTGAAGGGACCTCCAGCTCCCATGTGGTGTGTGGGTGTTGTTAGCACCTGATGGCACTCCACATCGCAAGGGCAGAGCAGTCAGGTCAGGGCGGCCGCACCGAGCAGTGGGATGCCTGGGACTTCTTGTCATTCCCTCTTCTTTAGCACAGTTTCAGCGCAGCTAGCTTCTGCTTGTGTAAAAAGGTTAAACTGACTTGCAACTTTCTCTTTCTAAAGGACGAGTGTCAATAAAATAAAAAAACTTTTTTTTTCCATGTTTAAGAATTATTATATTATAGTAGAATCCCCCCAATACACAATCATCATTAGAGGAAACTGGTCCAAAAAGTTGGCCTGCTTCATTAACGTTTAAGAGCAAATCCCATCCATTGTGGAAAGCGAATTGACTCTAAAATCCTTGAATTGCCTGCCAGACCTAGATCTCAATATATTATCCTGGATTAAACCCTGTAGAAAATTCATAATGAAAAACAAGCCAAGCACACAGAGCAGGCGTGACCTGCAGGCTGCCGAAGACTGTGATTGCTTCCCATAGATCGTCATTTCAGCAACACCTGGGCTGAATGCGCTGTGCTGATGCAACGGCCTTATGGATCCTAATGAAATAATTATGGGACAAGAGCACAAAGAAACATGCAGAGCTTGTGAGAAAACAAACAACCATAATGCAGGAACAAAGATGCTAGATAAGCTGGGAGATGAGAAGCTTTTGTGTGGCCTTATTTCTATTGCTGGCAGAAATAAAATCTCTTCACATCTGTATGTAATATGTTATATATAAGTGCAGTCTTCCATGAAGGATGTCATTGAATAAATAGCTTGGTTTTTTTTTAATTTAAAACTATCTGGCCACAAATGCAACAAAGATTGGTCAAAGGTACCAACAAATAAATACATACAACTGTCTCTGCAAGATCTAAAGGTTAGAAATTGACACTGGGCAGCTCTGAATTCTTGCAACATTCGGTTCTGAGTTTGTTCTGAATATTGCAGTAAAATACCAGTGAAACGCAGGGTGCATGGGCTCTGACTCTCATCTAGATGAGTGACTCGCTCAGGATCTCCTTAGACAGCAGCAACAAAACCTTGGCTATTGTAGGGCATCTAAAGTAGCTTAAAACCATCCATGGACTTATTCTCTCACCCATTGCTGATGGATGAAATTCAAAGAAGATTTCTGCTCTAATACTTTGACAGCCCTAACAGTTGCTCACATGTCTAAATCCTGACCTTAAGATATGACTTTGCAGGACTGAATCCTAAAATGTGCTATCAATAGTAAGAAGTATTTAAGTATTCTTTTTTTTTTTTTAATTGCTAAACAGTGCTCTTTTGTGTAACTTTTTAATAGACATTATATTTCTCTGGAATATCTGTTCTAGAGTCAGGTAAATAGATACAAACTAAGTTTTTCTCTAATATGAGCTTGTGGAATTATAATTCTTAACACAGAGAAGAACGATTTATGATCTAGAATAACTGAAATCCTTTGCTTTATCAGATCTATCATAATTTCTTAGATACCTGCATACACTACTGGAAATGCTACGGTAAATTTCTTCAGCCAAATTCCTTTTTAAAAATCTGATTTTATTTTCTTCCACCAAGAGTGCTTGTGCTTTTGCATTTGTTTTCAATGAGAGATTTTTTTTGTCTCTTGGATTATACAATCTTCATATAAGCCTAAATACACTTGGAAAAATAGGAAGCCCTGTCTGGGCATATAAATTGCAGTGCTGTGCTTAGTCACAAATGGCTGAGTGCAATGAGATTTTACAATAAACCAGAAATGTCTGTGTTTTGTTGTGTCAATAAATGTTCCAGTGATGCTCTTAAAGACAATAAATTACTGGTAATGGAACACTATCCTCAGCATGTAGAAGTCATTTTCCACTTCCAGACATTCTCAGATTAGGTTTAAATTGCTATTAGAAAATCCTAAATGTGTTTGTTTGAAGAAAATCTTTTTAATGCCTAGAAATAATCCAACAGTGGCTGGTTAGGGCCGAGTTAGCTAGAGTATTCCTGGGGACCACAGTTTACACATTTGGAAGGGAGCTCAACTCCAACACATCCTTACCACGAGCAGAGGGAACAATAGAGAGAGATCTCACAGCCTGTAATTTTTTGCAGCTGCTTGATGGTTCTGCTCAGCCAAAGAGAAAACATGTCAATCTGCTAAGAAAATCGTTGTGAGAGTCTGAGTTTATAGCAGGGTATAAGGCTTAATCCTGAGAAAGCGTGTCTGGGCTGCAGTGGGAGGAGGGCATCTCCATTCTGGTTGTTCACAGAAAGCCTTTGAGGGAGCAGAAGTCAGTGATGGACAGAGCAAGCAGGGCAGGATGGGAGGTGAACACAGGAAAGGAAGACGGCGTAAGCAGAAAATGGGACTTTGGTGTACAATCATTAGCTCTTTTGAGGGTAGAGCTGTTGGTTTCTCTGAAGATCGTTCATGAATGACATTTCATTGCTGCTGTTCATGTGCCTGGTGGGCCTGCAGCCTGGAACTGAAGGTACGACTGTTGGGCTTCTCACACGTCTTCTTTCCTTCAGCACTGATGTTAGCAATAGAGAAACAAAGCAGGACAAACCCTTTGCTTTTTTTTCTTATTAGTGGCAGCAATAGTAAAGATCAGAATAACGTACGTATTTAAATGTGTGAAGAATCTTCAAGACTGTGATACTCTTCCTGGTCCTACACTGAAAAATGAAGAGGGAAATAGAGATGTAAAGCATTAACAGGAATTTTTATATTTAGTTCCTGAGGTTTTTTGGAAAGAAATTCACAAGGCATCAAGCAGGAATTTCAGAGGGGCCAATTAGCTCCACGCTCTAAAAGAACCAACACTGGCAGACTTAGGCTGTGCTGGGTTGCACTGCGGCATCGTACAGACTAATGACCCCCAAAACGCTGAGCAAACGGTTCTTTCCTGATCAGTGCCCAGAACTGATTCTGTGCATTCAAATTCAAAATTACATTTCCCTTAGGATAAAGCCTGCTTTGCTGCTGATTTGATTTTGCTTTATAGAACTAAAAAAAAATGGAAAAAAAACAACTGGTGCTGCTAATGGATGTATTTTGATTAGCTATAGCCGGGTTTGCCCATATCCATGATGGCCTGTGCTGACATAAATGAAAACAAAGCTTACAATTTCATGTTGGAATCCATCAAAATTGCCTGCACTATTTCCTGTTTTCTGTCAGTGTTTTGAGCTTTTGCAAGTCTTGTGCAAACTTAAGGTGATAGGTAATTTTGCATAGTACGTGCAGGGGTCCATGAGCATGGACATGTAATGTCACATTTATACATAAACACACGTACACGTATGTGTGGGTACATTATACATATATAAAGTGTGCTCTGTAGTTTTATTTTCAACCCTACTTAACAATGAGGTGTGAAACCTCATATAACCTGTGCAGTGCAGCTTTCCCTGATGTCCTTATTGATATTCTCCATGGGGACACAAAGAGCAAAAGTATTAATGTACCCTCTGATTCTGACTGAGCAGAAGCTATCTTAAGTGCATTCAGTAAAAGAGGAAGCAAACAAGAGCCAGAAGGCTCCAAGCAGTGAAGAAAGTTCTGGCCGTTGGCAAGCTTGTGTCACATTTTCATGTGAAATTCCTCTTTTAAGGACCAAATCTTTCCCAGAGTGTTAGATCTGCTGCCAGTGATAGCTTCTTACGGCCACAGGATTCTTAAGATGAGCTCTCAATGGTACATGGGCTTGAGGATTTCCATGGATTTTCCAGGGGAAAGCAGTTCAACAAAATGTTTTCTTACATTTGTACTTTCTTATATGCCCTTCTTTTTGCCATTGTATTCAAATATTGATACTAACGTAACAGAGGAGTGAAGCTGGCATGGTGTCAGATGGTTAACAAACCAGTAATTAATGGATATAATGGCAGGAAAGCTTGACTAGTTGTGTCTGGAATGTAGGAAAGGGGAGTGCGTAGGTGTGAAGCAGGTGGTATCAGCGAGCAAAACGAAATCGGCCTCAATGTAGGTGGGAAAAGAGTTGAGCAAGGGGCCTCATGGCCTTCTCTCACGGAGAAGGTGCTTGCAGCATCTCTCAGGTCAGGGTCCACTCGGTTGTTGGGAGCCAATGAGCAGTACCAAGCTTCTTGACAGAGTCGGGGAAGGGAGCGATTCAGCTCTTTCGTGTTGAAAAGTTAACTATAAATATCAAAGCTGCTGCTGAGTCAAAAGATGCATTTGTTCAAACTGCAAAGCCATAAACTGTGAAAATTAAGCTGAGCCCAGAGCTTTCCCTGAAAGCCTTAAAAAGGCTTAGTTTGACAACCAGAGATTTTTTTTTTTCTTTAAAATAGCAGAATGCAACATGATGGATAAGACCACAGAAGCCATGAAATGGAAAAATGTGATTTGCTGAACGCTGCATTTAAAAACCTGCAGTACATCCATCTTTATCCAGGGACCAGCCTGTGAGTAGGAGAGTGTTTCTACAAAGAGAGTGAAGCGATTCATCCGTGCATGACACCGAGGGTATTAAACTTATACTATATAGCATTTCTACCTTTCTGAAAATGAAAGAGAGAAGTTATGTAAAATCAGGATTCTGTGACATGGAGTATCTTCTTTGTCATACAATCCTGGCTTTATATATCTTTGTATAACCTATATAGTTTTATATAATTTCCACTTCAGTTCTTTGTGAACAAAGCCAATCACATATGAAATGCTTGGAGCCAGCTCTTCCATTGTCATAAACCACTCCAGCTCCTCTGCTTTCCAGGACAGTTCACCACAATTCAAGTTTTGATCCCATGCAGGTCAGTTAATCACTGAAATGTTTAAATGTTCTAAAGGAGGGAAGTTCCACAGTTAGATGGTCAGATCTACTGAGTGTTTACCATCCTGATACATCAGATGTGAGTGGAGATGACGTGCCTTCCCACATCTGACCATCACGGGAGGTCTCACCTGCTTAAATACCTTCCAGCAGCACGTTCCTAGAGACACAGGGCAGCACCACTGTCCCTCTTATGCTCCAAGATCTCATGTGCCAGGTGGGTCAACCTGCAAACCCTCCATGGCTGACATGGGGATGCTGGAGCAAGAGCCAGGCAGCAGCAGCTTTCTGCAGATGTGTGGGACGCAAGCACCACGGCTGAGCAGTGTGGCATGGGGCCAAGAGGCTCCATCTCACACCTGACGTGTGGCGCTGGCCGGGCTGTGTATTAGATTAAGCATCCACATTTTCCAGTCACCAGATTTTCCCCGGAGGAAGAGTCAGTCGTTGTCAGTATTTATAAAGCCTGATGAGACCTTCTCACTGAAGGGCAGAAGGAGTGAAAAGTCTCTCATCATTATGAGTTTCCAGCTCTTCTGTGACATTTGATGAAATCATATTAACCATAATTACATTTGAGGGGAGCACGTCTAAGTTCTAATGAGCCTTTATAGTTATTCATTATCTGATTTTCTCATTTTCATTTTCCAAAGGTTTGTTTGCTTCATTCGGTAAAATTAAGGGAGAGCCATTTTGCACAACCTCTTCCCTTCAAACTTCCGTTCCTTTACTGGGTTTTATGGCTCTACGCTGTCCAATATTTGCACATGCTTGATTTTTAGCTTCTAGGAGGTCTCATCATATATGTGTAGTTATGGACAAGAACAGCTTCATGGATAAGCACTTGCAGGTTTACAGGCTACATTTATTTGCTTTTTATCAAAGGAAACTGTTACATAAAGAAAGTGAGCTTTGCATTTTCAGACACTACGACAGTTAGTGGGATGAAATCCAGGCACTACAGATGCTTCACAGAAGAATTATATGCAGATTTAAAGCATAAATCCCATTTTGAGGACATACTCTGTATTTAAATGGAAATGGACAGAGCAGAATATCAACTTGTACTACGATTAATATCTTTGCCAGTCTGGTCTAGTTTATTATTTAAGTTCCTGATGTGGGGAAAAAAAGGTTTTGGATTTTAACAGGAGTAAATATCTCCATTGATTTTTTTCCCTTCTTTTTCTGTGTCTTTTTCAATCTGAGGAATCTAGGCTAGATATATCCACTGAAAGCTGCAAATTATATCTGTAATGCTAATTGTAATTAGAATTAACTATCTAGATTGCCTATAGTAAGGAAGGTGAAGAACTAATGAAGGTGCTAATTGGCTTCTGTGTAATTATGTTTTTCTCAATAACTTTTCCCGGTAGTCTCATTAAAAGTCCTTTTTTTTAGGAAATGAAGGATGCTTGAAATAGTGCACAGTGAACCATCACCACAAGAAAAAACTGCTGATAAAAAATATGAAGCAACAAAATATTAACAAAACATAGTTGTTCAACATTGTATATCTGTAACAGATAAATTTCCAAAATTAAATATTGATTTTTAAAATGTAGCCTAGATTTTGCCCACACCTCTGTTTATATCTGCAAAATTCCTCTATCCACTCTTCTGCCTACCAGACATCACTGATTGTCTACTACAGATCTACAGCAGACAAAGCCTGGAGTAGCATCATTTCTGAAGAGGCTTTCCCCTTCTTCTAGAGGACCATAGGTCAGGCCCTGAGTGAACAGTGGAATTTCATTCCCTCTTTGTAACTGCAAGAGCCATCACATTCTTCTGCTGCATTTTGTGTTAATTATTAAGCAATATCAGCCATCCAGCTATGGCAAAATAATATTTTGGTTGGATTGCAGTCATTCAAATGCAGGCCTGGTAGTTCAATGTAGTTTTCAGATGCAATATTATCTCACAAAGCACTGCATCTTCTCTCCCATTAATGTAACAAATGCACCTCTCTTATTCTAGAAGCCTTATTTTCTTTCTGTATCTTCTTAGATTGTCATGTAAGGACATCGTAGCAGATCCTGTGTACTTTCAGGGAGAGGAGACTCAAGCCACTGATCTGAGAATCAAGCTCCTGCAAACTTCAGGAGTTCTGGAAGTTCGAAACTCACATCTAGGTTTTTGTGACTAGCCCTTGTTTTTGTCATAAGCTGGACATCTTCTGAATTCTGGACTGTTCCCAGTCTCACTCTGAATCCAAATGTAGCTTGGACATCTCTCTAATTTCACCTGTCGTCAAAGACTGTCTGTTTTGCTTCCCATGTTCTTTCTCTTAATCAAAAATAATCGAGTACTCCAACTTCCACTTTTTGCAAAAAATGACCTCTAATTTAACTCAGCTATAGCCTGCTTCTAGATGAAAGGAGCTTTCAATAGTCTGCCCATCTTTTCAAATCACATTATTTGCATAGACTCTCTCTTAATGAGAATAAATAAAAGAGAGAAAGCAAAGTAATAAAGAGAAAATCAAGGATAAAAGAAAAAATTTGCAAACATAGTTAAGGCAAAGCATCACGCTACGTCTTTGTTTTTCAGATAACCCAAACGAACTTCAAAGTTAGACTCTAAAGGCAGGATCAATATCCATAGCAACCAATTGCATTGAAAGTGCAGCGGCTGTGTCCATGAATACCAAAGTAAAGCCGCTACGAATACACGCAGAGCCTGCCTGAAGGTGTGTCCTTGGGTGCTTCTGTGCTACCAGGATGCTTCCATTCCGCTGCTGATGCTCCAACTTCGTTATGTCTTTAACAAATACCCTGTGTTTGCTTGCCTGTTATTCCTGACACCAAAGGCATTCCCCAAAGACAAATTAAAGAAACAGTGTTGTCCTCCTTCAGCCCACGGCGAGTACAAAAATCTCAGGAAGCAGATGGACAGCTGGCACGTAGAAATTGCTGCCTGCTTGATCATGAGATTATGCCATTTTCCCCTTGTGCTCCTCAATGCAGCTCTGCCTGCCTCTCTTCTGTTTGACGTAGATTATATGTTGGACTAGATGACCTTTGAAGGTCCCTTCCAACCCTAACCATTCTATGATTCTATGATTCTATGATTCTATGCTTGGGGCAGGCATCACCTTTACGTTATTCACTTGTGCAGTGCGGAGCGTAAAGGACTTCTAGTCCTGGACTGGGGTGACCACGAGCTGCCTCCATACAGGTACTGACACATCAGTAGGGATTTGTGATTGCTATTAGTGACACAGGTCTGCTAGACAGCACCGAGCTGAGAGATTTCTTCCATTGCAGACCGAATATGACTAGCTAAGTCCGATCAGCGCTTCTATTGACCATTTATCAGTGCTGTATTGAAAATGTTTACAAAAGCAGAAGGAATATTCTGTGATTGGAACTTCTCCTTGTGGGTACTGCTCAAGTGAAGCTCGCTTTCTTGGTATTTATCAAATATTATAATTAATTTGAATTTCTTTAGGAGACAACAAGCCATTCAGTGTATCATCAGGCTGATGATGTTAGAAACCCCAGTCTATGTGATGTAGCTCTGTCTGAGTGCACAGATAACATACTTCTATCTCTACTTGTCAGTTCTATATACAGAACTCATAGAAGCAGAAAGAGAACCTGGTCTGAGGTGTATAGAGGAGGTCAATAAATAGAACTAGAGCCATCTTTCCATGTTAAATATTTCCTTTCTAGGTCATATAAGCGTTGCCAGGGATTGTATGTGGATGTATGATACTATTTAAAGCACAATGCTTTGATGATAGGTGTTCAAATGGTACGTTTATGGAACAGATCTTGTTCTTTTTAAAATCCACAAAACTTGAGTTTGTCCAAGATATTAATAGATAAATATCAATTAATACTCACCAAAATAATTTGTTTGCTCTGGTATAACTCTTAAGCATTTTGTTAGTGATTTCCAGTCATTCCTTTCTAAGAAAAGAAGCAACATTCATCGGGCAGATGTCAAAATTACTGCTTGGACCTAATAATTTTCTGTACACGTACAGCCACCATCTCCCTCTGTGTCTGAAAAGCCCTTCTGTTTTCTCTTACTCTTATCTGACAATAACCACTGCCTGGGAAAATACAGCCTGCTGCAGCTCCAAGTCACAGAGTCACAGATACGGCTTGTGCAAACGTAAATGGGGACGTTGATGAAGCCCAGAGTGATAAATCTGTGTTGGGAAGGTGAATTTGGATAAGTTTTTGCCCTTCCATGCAGCCCTGTGTGGGCCTGGATGTGCACAGCAGCCCGATTGGCACAGTGTTCATGCTGCCCTGGTATCCGTCGCGCTCTTTCTCTCTCGAAAGCCTTCGTTGGCCAGTTCACACTGCTCTAAGCAACATTAATTTCTGCTCAGATTTGTGACTAAACTGATGGGAGCTCTGCTCAGGGGGAGGCAGAGGAGGCAGGCAGGGAGGACAGATGCAGGGGGAGGGCATGGTGGCCGCTGTGTTTGCTCTGCACGCTCCGCACCTGCCCTGTGTCCCCTGCTTCAAAAGCAAACCCAGAGAAACCCCTGTGAATGGCAGGCCGCAGGGAAGGCAAAAGGGGCAGCACGGGGCCATCGGCGGGGATCTGCGCCTGTTCTCCCCCCTCCTTGCACAGAAAGGTACCCCAAGGTTGCACGCTGCACTCCGTGGCCTGGGAATGACACCTGGGAGCATGTCGCCGCTGGTTAACATCTCCTTTTCCTTCCCAATTTCAACAGAGTCATCCACAACATATTTATTGCCATTGCTGGCAGCCATTACATTTCCTCGCGCATTTTATTCCCTCCTGCTTTCAGGGCAGGGAAAGTTCAGCGGCCGGAGCAGCGTTTAAAGGGGTGGGAAGGTCAGCGTTACTCCGGGATGGGGCTGCGGTGCAGGAGCCGACATTTCGTGTATTTACATCAGATCTGCCTCATGCAGTTATAATCAGCCATGCTGCCGAGAATGTAAGCTGGAATGATTCAGGCCCCATGGCCTCTACCATTGCAACTTAAATTCCACTAAAAATAGTAATAATAAGAGAAACCAGCGACATTTAAGCAGAAATCTGGGCCAAGTATGAGCAAGGTTGAAAGAGAACAAACAAAAGATTATCTGTCCTTTGAAACACCCACCTTCTTGCCAATTCAAATATTGACCGGCCACAGAACAGGAAAATCACTGCTTGCAGTAGGATGGAAATGGCTGAGTTTCTTTCAGAGATAACCCGTAAAGCAAAAGTGATGTTTGCAGGCTTCCAACAAAGGCAAGGACTCCAAAGCAGAAAAAAAAAAAGGCGTTACGTGCATTGAGGGAGCTATCTCAAAGGTGCTTTTTCAGTGTGAAATCCGAGTGCAGACATAGATTTCACCCCCCTGGCTGCTATGTGACATTTAGAAGTGCTCAGTGGTGACACCAGCTTAAGGGGTCGTTGTGAGAACATCTCCCCCCAACCGTTTTCACAGGCATGGTGTGAAATGGATGAGGGAACTGACCTACCTGAAAAGAAAATCTGTGCGTTCAGGGTATCGTTCAAGAAGCTCCCTAATCTGGCTCCCAGCTTGGCTGCATGAGCAGGAGTGCTGTGGCGAGTGGTGTGAGATGGTGTTGGGCACGAACGGGCTGGAAGGGCCATGGGATGGAAGGGAAAGGGAGGAAAAGGCAAGGCAGGGGCAAGACCTACATGCCGTGGTACCAGTACTCACCAATTTAGAACATCAAATCACAGTCTTAGCATAGCTGGTTGCTAGAATGTGTGCATAGAAATGTCTCGTGGTTTCATCCATTAAGGAAGACGTCCAGGCTCCCTCCCTCATCAATGTTGAGAGGTGGATTGGAAATGCCTGTTTCTCCCCTCTGACCAAAAATGAGTTCTTGGTACAACTCAGACTGCATGCCCCCATCTGTCTCCACTCACTCCAGTTATATAGGATGAGTATCACCACTTGTAATCACCTTCAGAGGACAGTTTCTTGGACCTTGCCTCCAACAGGATTCAGCATCAATTGCTACATGTCTAGGCTAGCAAGCAAAACAGCGCAGTAGGAGTAGGTCTGCAAGGTGGCACAGCTGGCAATCAGGACTTCTGTCCCCACTGTCTGTGTTTCAGGGATTTTACTTTGGATTAGGTCTGGTTTGCTCCTGTGGACCGAGAAGCCATCAGCAATGGAAGTGCTTCAGGCACGTTCCTGGTGAGCATCCTGCAGCTTCCCAGGGATGTACGTGCCCACTCTGTGGTGCAAATACAAGTGCAGCAAGTGGCAAAAAGCAAGAGATTAACTTCCAAGTGCACCCCTGGTCCAAACAAAATTCCTGGAGTAACCATATTCCTACCTACCTCACTTTACTCTTGTTTCCCAACAATTTTCAGAAAGCAGAAAGGGTGAGGTCCTGAAGCTTCTTTAAGAAAGCTATTGCTCAAAGAAAATCAAGTACTGAAGGATTTATTTCTTCTTTCTCGCTCTGTTCATAATCCTGAAATGATAGAAAACATCTCTCCATTGAACTCCTGAAGTGATTACCCATCTTCCACCACCAGTACATGGGGCATGCTTGGTAACATGACTTCCCAGAGCTCCTCTATCTTCCAACACACCCTGAAGTCAACAGTGTTCTGACTGTGTTAGGGTTTGTTTTGACCATTATTTTAATTTTAGTGAGATGGGTGGAGGTATGGTTTGCCTTTTTTATATGCTTTTTTTTTTTTTTTTTTTTTTTGTCCAATGATTTTTTGGCACTTTAAGACAGAAAAACTTCAAAATAAATCTTTTTGTCTGAGATGTTTTGTATGTTAATTTTCTAATGCTAGAAGGTCTGTAGAGATCAATTCTGAGAACAAAAAATTAGAATTCAGTCCCTCTTCTGCTATTAATTAAATCTTTTATCCTATGCTGAACAAACAGTGTATTAGGCTTTGCCACAGTCCTCAAAGGTATTATTACCACACTTCAGTGGATGAGGGCAAGTGAAGCCGAGGAGGGTTGTAATTTGCTTTAGGTCATTCAGCCAAAGTGATGAAAAATAGAGCAGAAAGTGCCCAGTTCATATTTTCTTGCCGTCAGCCAGTGGTTCTCCCCAGCGACACGCAGAGCTGCGCGGGCAGTGGTCGTACCCCTCTTGGCACAAGGTGTGCAAAGGCCTCCCTTTTCCTTAGCTGCCTCCTATTCGGGTTTGGATGGGTCTGGCTGAGGAATGGACACTTTGTCACTTCCTCTGGAGGAAATTTTTTTTTTGCCTTCCAGGGAAGAGAAGAGGAATTGGGAAGGGTTGGTGGAGGGGGACAGCACCACTGTAGAGTCAGCAGTCCCCATTTCGGGCATTGGTGTTGAGCTGCTGTATCACTTTAAGATTTCTGTGCCTCAGTTTACCCATTCATATGGCCATGGTTAGGAAAGTTGAGATGTCTTGATACATCCTATATATTTTTGTCTGAAAGAAAGGTTAAAATAAGAATTGATTGAGGAGCATCCTGAAAGATATGCTCGCTCTAAGTCGGTAAATGTAGGGCATCACGCTAAATGATCTTTGTGGTCTCACTTTAAAATTAGTAACAGATGGATTTTTCTATGTAAAGTGTAAGTATTTTGCTATTCTGTCCTTCCTAAACTGCTTCTCCTTCTAGAGCCTCCACCAACAAACCAAATAAACTTGTTCCTAGCATCGCATACAATTTTCCAAGTCATTCCGCGGGTACCAAAGCACTGCAGGACCAGACCCCAGGCGGTACTGAGGGGATCAGATGGGAAGGAAAGAGTGAGTGGAGCCCCCTCCCTGCTGCTCCCGGGATCTCAGCCGTGCCGGCTGCCGGTCCCCGGGCTCCCGGGGAAGGAGGTCCGGTTGCACCATCTAGTGGCTCCCGGCAACCGAGCTCCGGGGATTTGCTGGTCGCAGCCCGAACGGCCAGCAAGCCTGGGTAACAAAAATAGAGACAAGGCAGCTGAAATTACAGGTAACTCTAAGTAAACACAGAAAAAAAAAAAAAAAGCAAACTTACTTATACTAACACAATGAGAATTTTTAAATCATAGATTCTTTTTTTCCCCACATTTTTTATTTTGTATTATCACCATTAAAAGCACAAAAGCAGAATCTGTAAGAAAGAAAAACAGAAGGAAGGTTCTTCCACAATAATACCAAAAAAACTCACATCAGTTCAACTTCACTTCCGAGGTTCGAAATTACGGAGGTCAGGCTGTAACCATTATCACACATTCTTCATTTTGGAATTGCTTAAGAACAGCTTCACTTTTTCTCTAGAGAGAAGCAGAGCTGTGAAAGGGATGCTACTGAGAGACTATCTCATCACTCTATCTGAGTGAAGAATGGAAAGAAAGGGAAGTTTCTAGGAAGAAATATTAAAGAAAAAGATCATTTTCCACAAATACATTTCTACCATTTTTCAGTGGAAAGCATAATACCAAAGAACATAATCCAAAACCAGGATGATCTAATATCTTATTTTTTTTCCTAAGTATTCCCAGAAGTAAATCCTGCTGAACCTTTCACTTTTATTTCTGCAAGCTTTGTAGGTCAAGGTCTAAATCTTCAACTGTATTCAGACAGGGAGAGTACGACCAGGCAGAGGCATGTGGCAAAGCATAGCGATACAGCAATATTCAGCTGGCATCTGGGGCATTTGCCTATCCCAAATGCGATGTCACAGTGAGAAAATTTCTGTATTTACTGACGTCAGTGCTTGCTTCACATCTTGCTCATGCCAGTGCCAGCAAAGAGAAGCAGTGAACATGCAGATTTGACAGGGGCACAAGCCCTGAGAGGCACAGATAGCCAAGCCAAATTATTAAAATCAGTCTTCAGCAGCAGGAGACAGTTTGGTCTCTGCCCCAAAGTGCAAGAGCAAACTTTAGCATGGACAATTCTGCCCTGTTTCCCCTCTCACCTTCCCTTGGATTCATACCTGTTGCCCAGACAAGACAAGGCAGAGAGCAAGCTGCCTGCGCTGGGGCAGAGCTGTTCTGCTCAGGCATGGGTCTGCTTGGTTCCCCTCTTTTGAAGATGGAGACGAAGGCTTGGAGCAGTGCCCCTACGTCAGGAGAGCAGCCTAATTCACAGCATATTATTCTTAAGTCAAATCAATGAGAGATGACCTCTCATTCTCCTTCTTTCTTTCCTCCAACCTTGCCCAGGGTAGGGAGCAGAAATGTTAACTAAGAGTCCCTGAGTCCAGCAGGAAGGAGGACTAAAACATAAATTTCAGAAGATTAAGTACCTCTGGTCAAGGACTGGGAGCCCAGAGCTGACAGCTGATGGGAGCTGGCACCTGACGGGAGCCCTGACAGTGGATGACCTCAGGCACTGCCTCTTCACTCTTCTACATCCCTCCTCACCCCACTTCATAAAAAAAATGATAACCACTCAGCTTTGAGGCAGATTTAGAAATATACTCATGAAATATAGAGCATTGTTTCTATTGTTGTGTACTATTTTTCAGTGAACGACTTTCTGTATTAATGTTGCAAAGGATGCTGAAGGAGATGTGAGGAGTGCCCATGACTGGAAATTACCAGGAATCTTCTGCACACACAATTATAGAGAAGGGGGCAATTAAAGGCCTTGACTCCACAGGCCTTATTGAGTCAATACTTCCCTTGGCTTGAATTGTCTTTGAAATGCACTGAGACATCTCCCAGGGCTTCAGCAGTACAACTGAAATAGAAAGAGCTGCTTTATTCAGGGATAGGGTCACATTTAAGGCCTTTGTTTTTCCTTGGAAGAAAATAAGAGTTTTGCAATTGGTGTCAGTCACTCTGGGTTTGGGAGTTTACCTGAGCTGCGCAAGCAGTGCCCTGTCCTCTCACCATGGAGATCTATCTGAACCGTGTTAGAGGATGCAAAGCATCCAGGAAGCACTGAGAGAGGCACTGGGCTGTGAAGTTGCTGGTTATATTTAATGGATGCCTGTAGACTTCCTCACATACAAATGATTCATTCATCAAGACAGTGTGGGATATATAGAAAGAAGAACTTCACCCATTAGGAAAATATTTATGTCCCACAGGACAAACAGAATGTAAAACTTGGGGGGGGGGCAGATGTAGTAGCTGAGATGTGCATCTGGATGATGACCACATGTAGATGAGTTTCGAAGAACCAGCCATCAAACTGGAAGTGCTGTCTGTAAATACAAGCATATTGCCAGTGTCTCGGGGTCCCTGAAACCCCAAAGAGCCTACCTGCCCTACCTAGCTGACTGCCTCCACCAAAGGCCTCCAGCTCCAGATCAAAAAGAAAGGCTGCAGTCAAAATAATAGTTCTTAACACAGTGTTGATACTTATTATTATTTATGACTCCATTTACTTCACAAGCCAAGCACATGACCTACTAAACCACCTGGACTGAGTTCTTTGTGAATGGTAGCCTTCACTCAGAATAGCCTGAGTCACGTCAAAGCATAAGTGCACACCGACTTGGAAGCCTTTCTAGGAATTTAAGCACTTACTAGGTGCCATACCCTATTTGTTTTGACTGTCCTGAAGATTGCCCTTCACCTGGCAAAGGCAACAGATCTTATGTGTGGTAACGAGCACTCAGCTGAAAGAATAATGAATCTGACATTGCAAAAATGTTTTGATGGATCAACAGTATATTATGACACCTCAGCTTTTATTGCCATGGGAAAAGCCGTTAAACTCTGCACATCCAGAAGCAGAGGGAGTCACAGAGTACATGAAGATGAGTGTGGTGGCAAGGTGTGGAAGCAACTCATCTGCAAGGCAGGTGGCATCCTCCTGTAACCAAAGACCCTGGCTGCAGAAGCAGATACTTTTGTGGGGTGTTTACACATGTAAGATCCTCCTCTCAGAAGTAAGACATCATGATGAAAAAGCCCACATGAACACCCACCATGCTTAGGTTCAAATCCTAAGCAAGATCATTTCATCCTCCACTCCTGTTTCCTCTCCATGGAACAAGACAGGAGTTCCTGCACCCACAAGGGCAGTGTGCTGATAAATAATTAGAAGATGCCCCAAATATTATAGTGACCAAAATTCTACATGAATGTGGAACTTGTGTTTAATATGTAGATAGAGAAATTGCTGAGATCACGAGCTCTAGAGGCCAGGCTGGGAGGTCAGGCTGTGGGTCAGCCCAGCTCGACGGGTCCATGCTCAGGCACAGCAGGGCTGTGGGGAGCTGGAAACGGCATCCTATGCCATCACTGGGGCAGGGACCAGTGTCCCTGGGCTGGTCCTGGATCATGAGCAGGGTGGGGGAGCCTGAAGGGATGTAGGCAGGGACATTATGGCCTGTTAGTGCTCTCAGGACCTGGACAGGTGGTCTCTTCCAGCTTAATGATTTCTGCCCAGTTTTGATAAATATTTCAGCAAGTGAGCTGGGCAGGCTCTGAATTGAAACATGTCTTCTCTTCTGAGGATCTATCAGTCTCTCTCAGTCTCTTCTCACCAAATAGCAAGCATTCAAGTATGGTTGCTCTCCTGACTGATCTCTTTTTTGCACCTGTTCCAGCTTGGTTCAAATGCAACTCTCATCTGTGAACAACAATGCTCATGGACTCATGATTCCCTTACTATAAATCACACAATCTTGACAATAGACTAGAATGTCTACAAACACTTCTATATAAGCACTGCTCTTACATACATGTCTTCTAGTCCAGTTTCATAAAACATGCTCGATGATTTGCAATTTCACAAGTTTATCACATTTCCCCTTCCCCACTCTGGAGAGGGGAAAAGTGTTTTACACTAAATTAACAATTGACGATTGACAAACTCATGCTTTTCCCAGTATTCAGAGGAGTCATCCAAGAGGTTTATGCAGAGATCCCAATAATTATTTATAAATGCTAATACTCAAAACTAATGCATTGGTCAGGCACTGACTAATTGACTGGTCAGGTCAAGTGCCCATGAGCTGGACCGCAGCTGGTAGGGTGAAGTGACACAGCTGGAACAGGACGACCAGGCAATGCACACACTTTCCTTGTAATAAAATTTCACTGTATTGCATGAGGCTTCTGCTTTCACAGCTCTTATTTCACTAGGTTTCTTCCTTTTTGAAATACACCGCAGCTGCTTCACAGATCTACTCAATCAGCCAGTGACACATATTTGTGCGCTCGCCATAAAGATTTTTTCTTTCTTGCTTAGCCAGCGCAGGCAGGAAGTGATAAGGTCTGCTTCAGCTACAGCGAGAGACGCACGCTGCGGCAGGCGTGCAGCTAGAGAGTCCCAGATAAAGGATGGTTACTTCAGGTCTTATCTAGGATGCTCCAAGGAACTGCCATAATAAAAATAATAAACATCAGCAATAATTATTATTACAGAATTCAAAGAGTCTGACCCTAATCCCATGTTGAGTTTAGAATTTAATGATTTTGCTGACTTTGACAGAGCTGCTTCCCTCTGAAACTGTTGAAAGTTAAATCAGAAACAGAGCCCAAATCTTGTGTCCCTCTTATCTGTAACTTAGTTGCTCTTAAAGGCTTTATCGCTCCTCAGTGATGCTGTTCAGACTAAAAAGCAGGTGAGATTTTTAGATCAAAGAAGCTTTACCAAAGTCAACCACTTCAAATCCTTCTGTCTGAAACGGTAGGCTGGAGAATTTTACAGGAACAGGCTCCCTAATGTTTTTTATGACCCCTTTCTCCAAACACACTAACAGTATTTCTGAGAACAGTTTCTAACTTGGTTTCCTGTTTCCATCAGTAAAATCTCATAAATGAAAAAATAAAATGCCTGATTTTAAAAACACTGGGCTTTGATGCAGCTCAAGGGTTAGTCAGAGTGTTTATTTGAACATCATCCCTAAAATCTATTTTAAAATTTCCTGGAGACTGAGTTAAATTACTTGGTTGCTGTGTTTACAACATTGTTAATATCTGGGCTTCTGTTTTGCTGTTCTCTTCTAATGGAAAACAAGGTCAACAGAGGGAATCTCTATTCTTCTCCAAGGATGAAGTGAACCTCTGGCCCATCACAGGGTGAGCCTCAGTGTCCCAGGGAGAACGTCACACATCTTGGGGTCTGCCTGGAGATCGAAGGGCCATTGATGGGAACCGAGCTGGTGAGCTCTGCCTCAAAACAATGACAAAACACGGCCACAGGAAAAATAATGAATAATCATAAGAGTACTTCATGTAGGTATAAGACACGTCTTAATGTTTTTCTATTCTTGATCAAGAAAAACTTGGATTTATTTCATTGAGAAGTTTCCCTGTTGACAGTGTGTGTGATCATGTCCTGACTGTGTGTCACTCCCTTTTAAGGAGAAAAAGAGAAGACAAGCAACAACCATCAGGAATTTAACCAGTTCATGTGTAGAAAAAAAAACTTTCCATGAGACAGCAGTTTAGGCATTAAACGGCCGTTCTAAAACCAGGATCACAGAGATTAATGGCAACACATTTTCTATTTGTCACTTGTTTCCAAACCTGATTTCACTAAAGGCACTGTGAGATTTGCCATGGATTTCAATAAGATCGGAATTGAGCTCTCTGTTTCTTAGGTGGCATCTAGAAGTGGCTTTTCTATACAGTAAACACAGTTATACATGCCAGTCTTTAACTGCTTTGAGCATGAAATGTATTTGTTTCATTGGCATAGCAAATTGCTGTAAAAAAAAAAATCATTTGGCAGTGTAACTTCTCTTGCAGAGCAGATAGAAAAGAAGGGCTGTTGGCTGTGAAGTGTTAGCCCAAGCACGCACTCTTTATTTACAAACCCAGACAGTAAATCTTAGTACAGCAAATCATGTCCTGTTCTTAAACTCCAAGCAAAGTTCATGAGCTTTCATTTGCTTTTTTTTTTTTCCTTCCCAGGAACTACAAAGCTGTCTGAACATAAGACTATTTAAACTGTTTTAGAAACATCTTTTAACAAGAATGCCACATATTGCTTTCTGTGAAGTAGGTCATACCAGAGTTTGGTCTTCTCCAGGGAGATATGGAAAAACTTGGAATCTACCCTGGAGAAAGTCAGCCCTCTTTCATCAGCAGAGCGACCTGACACACCACTGCCTCTGTGTGAGAAGCTGTGACAGCACAGGGGAGTCACAATTTCAGGTCCTTCCCTTCTTGCTCACGTAAATGGCTCATCTCAGGGAGTGGTTCAAAGATGGAATTGCTAAAACCTTTTTGAAAGCCCCCTTTTACCTAGCAACATTTAGCAGTTCAGCCAAAAATCCTCCTACAAATGCAGATCTTGTTTGAAAATCTTTTGTGAGAATGCTGCTATGATATATTCCAAACTTCTGTTTTCTTCAGTCTTCCTTTAAGTGCCATCAGAAGTTTTCATCCAGGCATCAGCCAACTCTATTGTCTGGGAAGCACAGCAGCCCTGTGCTTTTGCCTGGCAAGTGTGTTTGGAAAACTATCCGTGAAGCACCAGTGAAATCTAGGGAGTCAGTGTTGTCCTGTGACTTTGGATGGTTGTGTGAGAGAAAACCAGCCTAAAGTCAAGTGTAATATCAAGCTGGTGGGCAGAAGGCTTCATACATACACTGACTTCCCCAAATGCCCGAATTTCTTTAGCAGCAACCACTTGCATTACTTGCCCAAGAAAAGTGTAAAGTGGAGAAACTGTAAACCATGAGTGTCTTATGCTACAGTCAGAGCCCCAGCCTCCAGCTCTGGCACTGCTTCTTAAATCTTTTTGTCACACGTGACAAAAGACAGCAAAGGGGTGGCTTTCCCCTACAGGGCACTGATCAGAGAGTATGACGGCAGTCTGCATCGCACCGCAAATCAAATAGCTCTCTTCCAGCAAAGAGTCAAGTACATTGGCAACTTCATGTGCTGATTTTGTGGTGTCTTCTCTCTCAGTTTTCCTGTTCACACAGGACTTTGTGGAAGCAGATAATGTAATGAGTCAACATTATCAGACAACATCATTACTCTGATTTCTCATCAGTAGATGCTTAACATAGCAATTCATTTTTCACTGTCAAATCTCAACTCTTTTCTTCTTGCTTTGTTTTCCCTTCCCTTCTTGCCCATTTCCTTCTATTTCCTCTGGACTTCGGTACATCCTGAAAATGCACAGGTATAAAGTTCTATGCACAAGTTCAGTTTCAGGAAGATTCTGGCTGTGCCAAGACTCTGAGAGCTTTGTCAGCTTGAAAAAGTCTGAACTACCCTCAAAAGAACTAGATTTTATCTACTGAGAGACTGAATTTTTAACTCAAATCAATAATAAAAAAAAAAGCTCAGATTCACGTGCAAAACCATGAGCACACAAGCCAAATAAATTTGTACAAGCACTTCCTAAAACTCGCTAATGAGTACCACGTGCAGACAATCAGCTATTGGCACGCACAAGCAATGCATTCATGGACTTCATTGTCCATGAAGCTTTGCACTGAGATCTCGGGTCTCTGTCCTAAAAATATTAGAGATATATGAGAGATTTCTATATGAGAGATCTGTTGTCTTCACACAGCTATTGCTATGAGAGATGGAGCAGATTCCTAATATTTCTTTCACCATCTGTGCCTATGTACCTTAACAAAGATAACTGAATTTTTTTTTTTTTCTGAGCAACTTGATCTTTCTTGCTCTGTGTCTAATGCAGGCTATTATTTTGGATGGCTTGAGAAATATTTTTTCTACCATGTGTGTGGGGCATGGATAAGGAAAAAGGGATAGGCAGCCTAACTAAATACTTTAAGCTGCTCTTAGAATATGATATATCCTGGTAGAACAGCTGAGTACAGCCTGTGAATGCACTTTCAAATAATAATAATTAATAATAAGAAAAATTATGAAAAAATAAATATAAGTGTTCAGTTTGTAAAAGCCAGGGAAAATAATAAGACCACCGTTCTGAGTTCACAGAACACTCATATTGCATGCAACCACCACACATGCTACATTTGATGCACCCTGTGGTCTGGAAATCAGGATCACAAGGTATGCTGGGAACCTGGGAGCAAAGGGGACTGCAGGGACTCCTCTCAGCTGGAGTCTCAGCCTTTGCCTCTGCTGAGCCTGCCACCATGCGTGCTATTAGCGTGCGTTACATGAGAGTGCTTTTGTGATGTGGGTGCGTCTCCACCTGGAACAACTTGAAAAAGCATAAAGACCATCAAAGTGCTATCAGATGTTATTAACGTTGAGCCCACTAAAATCTGGACTACATCTGAACCACTGGTGCACAGATGACAAGTCCTACATCCCATTATGTATTTCCTGAGTCCTCAGACGTACTGCTCATGTAAAAGACGTTTCTGAATGAGTTGCTGTTCTTTAAATGTCAAAGCAGAGAATATGAGGAGTGTGATGGTTTCATTAATGGCTTTTCAGTCCAGACCCTGTACCTCATGTCTGCCACTGTTTTATCTCTCGGGAGGCTTCCTTGCGCAGATTCCATGTGGCTGCTGATGGAGAAACCTGTGCTGGAGCCCAGCAACCGTGAGTGCCGTGCTGATCTCCACAGTGCTCTCTGACCATGGGCTGGCTGCATGAGCCTTCGTTAAGCCAGAATCACCAGCCCTCACCACATTTTCAGCACTTCTCAAGCAGCTCTTCATCATATGTGTGTCTATACAGAAAATGGCCCCTTCCTCTACTGTTGCTGCCATTTTCTCCCCCTAACCCTTCCGCCCAAAGATTATTTTCTGCCCCTTCTGTTCATTCCTCCATTCCTCCCACTGTAATTCCCACACCAGGAATACCCTCCTCTCTGCTCCTAAGTGCTCGTGACAGCTGCCATCTTGGCCCAATCAGGAGTGATTGATCCAGCATCCTTCAGCACCAAGTGCATTTGATCTGTAGAGCTCTCCAGCTGGGTCTGTAATAACTCATATCCTTTGTGGGTTATACATCAAGCAACTCTTTCCCCATCAGTCACGTCTTTCATGATAGAAAAGTTCTTCCATGAAGCCCTTCATGACTAATCCACCATCTCATGCAGCACGTGATGGAAAAAAGTTATGAAAAGCAGTATTTTTTACCACTTTGATGTAAATAGAGCTGATTTCTCTGTCAATTTTGTTGAATAAAAACTTCTAGGGGAAGAGATTGCGAATTCCTCTAGGATTTAGACCACAATAAGAGCAGTCAGCTTATAAATATTTATGCCTGAGGCTCACTAAATGAGCACTACTCACTACTTGGTTTCATTTTCATTAACTCTGGTGCTGTATTTACTGAGCTATATTCAGGTCCTGCCATAGACATCGAACGGCTGCTTGTCACTGTCAGCGCAAGGCTGCTGCGTACTTCTCTGTCATCTGGGAAACTGGCTTCCAACTTTGGCAGTGAGAAAATCAGGGCCAGGTATTTCTGGCTGTGTGGGAACAATGTTTCAGTGCACCTGAGAAAACATGCATACATTTTTATGCCTGACATTTGGGTGTATGTCCAGTTCTCCACCCTCCTTTAGGTCCATAACCGAGGACAAATGGCTGTGTTG
The DNA here is from genome assembly GCA_009806455.1 of Tetrax tetrax. Taxonomy (NCBI): domain Eukaryota; kingdom Metazoa; phylum Chordata; class Aves; order Otidiformes; family Otididae; genus Tetrax; species Tetrax tetrax. Next base: position 54,706 of record WHYT01017135.1, on the reverse strand, counting down.
TCTAAATCACTTTTTTTTTTTGTGATATGTTTTGCAGAATCAGAGTGTGCTGGTTTATCCAACTGGACGCAAATATGAAACTAAAGATCTCTTCAGAAATCAGATTTACTGTGTATTTTGTTAGCTATATAATGATCTGTTTTGATGCACTACAGGCACTGAAATTGGGTCAGAACAAGACCGTGCAGACCAGCATTCTGTCTCTGAGAGATATCAGGTTGCAAAGGAAGAACACAAGGACAGGAAAGTCTGTAGAGATGCTTCCTCCTCATCTGCCAATTTGGGATTCGGTGATTATTGAGCCAGAAGTGCTATCTTTGTATTTAATTGTTTTTCAAGTTTTTCTTTCATGATTTTGTCCCATCTCCCATTGATCTGATGTGAACTTTTAATCGCCATATCCTCCCATGCCAAGGAGTATCTACGGCTTAATTATATGTTGTGTAAAGTACCATTTTCTCTTCTTTCTGTTTCTTTTCTTAAGCCTGCCACATGTGAGCTTCATTTGGCAGCCCTAGCTCTCATAATGAATGACATTTAACAATCATTCTACTGTTCCCTCTTTCCCTCCTCCATGCCCTCGTAATGTTACACATCTCTCCTTTAGTCTCTCTCCTCTTTCCAGGCTAGAGAGCTAGTCTACCTGTCTCATACGGAACTTGTTCCCTATCTTTTTTCATCCTTTTCCCTGGGCTATAAACTTTTTCCAGTTTTACACATCCTTTGGGAGACGAAGAATCAGAGCTGTGCATTGTATTCAAGAGACTGGTGCACTGTTATTTTACAGAGGGTCACAGTGATGTGATTTGTTCTCTTTCCTTCTTTCAAACACGTTTTTATCTCCCATAACTGACAGGTTCTGTATGAAGGAAAGCTGTTTACTGCCATCCCTTGGCCAAAACTAGAATGATTTGGTGCAGAATCCTTATTGCAAGTCCAGACAAAATTCCCTGATTAAGTCCGTAAAGTAAATGTGAAGATATCAAGGTACCACATCAATGAGAAACCTATAGGAGACAAATTCAGGATTAATTGCTCTGCATAAATGAGATCTCACTGATATGAGAGAAACTAGTCTAATTATATAAAGACTGGTTCTTACTAATGCTGGCAGTGTCAGGCATATCACAAGGAAAAACCCTGAGGAGCAGAAATGCAGTTCTCTTATCCAAAGCCCATTAAATCATCTGAGTCTTTTCATTCATTTCTGAGAACTTTGGCATGCATCCAAAGTTCTACGCTGATTTTAATACAAAGACACAAAACAAAGTCATATGAGAGTAGTCTGAATGGAGGGACTCTGTATGTGAAGCCAAAGTCACAGCAAACATGAAAAAATTAACCAGAGTTCCTTCCAGCTGCTGTGTTTTTATTGTTATTATTAAAAAGCACTTTTCTATATACCATCATTTATTATATATTTTGCATAATGTCCATGCTTAATCACAACTAATTATTAATAAGGACTGAATACACATGTACACTGAGTGTAACAGAAGTAAGATGCCATGTCAATATTCCAAAACTCTCAGCTTCAAATGGCAAATTTACTGTAGAGAATAATATACATTCTGCCATAATTAAGCACGCTTTAGCATCTAGAAATGTCATTCATATTCAGTGGGCACACATTACTTACAAGTTAAGAGGCAAGTTAATTAAAGTCAGTGGCTTCTTTTATAGTGTGTATATTTTTTGACAGAAAAAAAATCCATCATTGAGAGCTCGATTCAGATCATGAATAGTATAAGCAAAATCTTGAAGAAACAGCATTATTCACATATTAACGTGCTCCACAAGTATATAGCTACAGGATCCTCATGCCATCCCAGAGAAACAGGCAAGCTTTTCTTTCTATGGTCAAGGAACTCCTAGAAGTCAAGCAGTCTGTGCAGAGTAAAACGTGGATTAGGAGTGAGGACTTCTGGGATCGGTGTGCCCAGACCATCATGTTTCTTTAACAGCAAAGAGATGGAGCTTCATCCCACGGCTGTAGTCACCTTCAGGTTTGCTGCATACCTTTCCCCAGGTGTTGATCTCAAGAGCAGAACTTGGCATAAGCACTTCTACAGCTGGACACCATAAGACACATATCGACTCTGGGCTGAGTATAGGACGATAGAAAAGGAGTGGTTTCAGCCCTGAACTGATGAATGATTTTCTGACTGATTTCTGGACAAGAGATAGAGAAAGAGGTGAAAATTTGGTGTCCTTCTTTTCATTTTAAATTCCTCTGGCCTGCACAAAGGTGTGATGTTTGCAATAGACGCAGTCATGACAGAAGAGCAGCTGGGTTCATGCTTCTTCTCCCCAGCTCTCTCTGATGATGAACCATACCACAGTAGCATGCTGTCACAGTTCAGTACGAACAGCCACAACTGGACAAAGTGGAAGGATAAAACAGTGAACTGGGCCTTGCTTGGACAAGTGCTGAAAAAAAAGATCCTATATTGGGTTGCTGTGGGAGAGAGGACAGAAAGGCTCCTGGAAGTCAGAGCTTTGCAAAAGATGCTAGGGAGCACTGGGAGGGAGAGCCACCTGCTTTTTCATTATTTGTCATCTTCTTTTACCGTTTAGGAGATGGGGACCCTGTTGGAATGTACTCCTTGGAGATGCCCACACCTTGTGTCTCCTGAGGTATTCATACATTTTACAGCAGATTCTCGCAGGAATTCAGAATAAAATACACCTCCTGCCAGTCCAAGGCAGGGAGAGGAAATGCACAGAACAGTTTCATCTCATTGCAGTGGCCAATGCTTGCAAGTGAAGGAGAAATAACTACTCTTACTTCGGATATACCTTCTTTGATGGCATCTTTTTCTCCCCACAAAATGAAATCACCTTTTTATACAAACCAATTAAGCGATCTTGGCCCAGCTTAAAAGCAATGAAGACTATTTCCATGCCAATAATAATATAGAGGGAAAAAAACAAGAAAAACTTGGGATGTTCCAGTTGTGTATCTCCAAAACCAATAGTTGTCAATGTGATGAAGCAGAAATAAAAGGCTTCCTGAAAATCCAACCTGGTTTCCCAGTTTGGAAGAATAGCAGCTGCACAGGAAATGTACACAAAGATAACTAGGACCATTAATACAATGGGCACATCTAATTTTTCTAGCTGTTTCCCTATTTTGTCAAAATTCTCGATTACTCTAGACATTGTCTTTCCTCTGGCTAGTTCAGGACATGAACTCCATCTCTCAATGCTTTTATTTCGTGCTAGTTTTGTGTGTTCATTTTCTCTGGCAATTAACATTTCAAAAATTTCGGCATTGCGATATTTGACTGGCTTCCTTCTAACACCCGGCTGACTTTTCAGCACTTCCATTATAGTCAAGGGCTCATTGACGACTACTTTAGACTGTGCTCTGGATTTCAGTTCATCCCCTTTGTTACACATGGATCCAGAACAGAGTTTAGAGGCTAGAATTTTTGACTGTAGTTTCCTGAATTCATTGTAAGACTTGGATAAGACAGTCGCAAGGATGTCTCCCATGTCAGTCAGGACCAAGAACATCAGAGGGATGCCAAATAAAGCATACAACATACAGAGATATTTTCCAATCCGTGTCACAGGGTAGGTATTACCATAACCTTGAACAAAAACAAAAAGAGGAAGAGAAGGGAAAGGGAGAGAGAAAAATATTGTGATTTGTTAGATATTCATGTCCTCCGAGCTTTTTATTACTCTCAGTTTTAAAAGGCAATTTTTAGTCCAGAGTATACTGTTCTTTTTGGCTTTGCTTTGAAGCTATTAAAAATTGACTCTCAACTGTTGGTTATCAATGCAGGCATCCTACCTCTTCAAGCACTTGGAGGTTTGGAGTTTGTCAGTTCTGCGGAATTAACTCTTCCTGCCTTCTCTGCACCTTATCAGCTGTTGAACTTAACTGCTTGACAAGAAGAAGCCATTTTGGGAGGAGAAACAAAAGGTTTGGGCCAGCCCAGGTCCGGTGTGCAGCCTTTGTCCTGCTGGAGACTCTTATCAGGAAGATTCCCTGACCCAGGAATCTGGGTTAAGAAGGATCCAAAAGACAACACAGTAAGAGAGGTCTTGGGCCCATGGGCTCCTCAGCAGGGAAGTAGAGCTGAGGGCTGAGCTCAGAGAGACAACAGCTGATGCTGGGGGAAGGTAATGGACTGCACATGAGGAGCATGGGGGATCATCTCCTGGCCAGCCTCCAGCGTCCTGCAGGATGACCGAGTGATTTCTGGGGATGAAACTCCCTGATCTCTGGGAATGAGGGTCCAAATTTTGAAACTGGGACAGCACTACGGGTCAGACTGGGACAATAAGATCCATACCTCAGACTACTTATTTCCCAAAACTACTTGTAATGACTAGTAAGCTAATAGCATAATTTGAAATTGTCCCTAGCTCATCAGATCTAGCTCTAATGGCATATTTTGTATTGGCATTCAGAGTCTCTTAAGTGTACTCCAAAAAACAAAGGATCATGTGGGGAAGCATATGTTTATCACATGAGGAAATGCGTGTTTATTCTAGAGTACAAAAGCTTACAAATATCAGTTACAACAAATAGGAAAGCACTACCAGATGCACGGCTTTTACAACACATAAAATGGTAGCAGAAGATATGCCCTTTCCCTAAATTCAATCTGGGTATTTGTATTTCCTTCCTCTAACATATTGGATGTGAAACTTAAATTGTAAATTAGTGCTTTTCTATTACAGTGGGAGAAAACATCAGCATTATATTAATTATATTACATTTTTACAGCCATTTTTCTTCTTATCCTCCAAAAAGACGTAACATTCTTCTCTCCTTTCAAAAACACTGTTATTTTCTAGATCATTTTCTAGGCCAGGTACATTAGCTCATATGCTGAGGTATGGTTTCCTTCATTTTCTTCGGCCATTCCTGTTTGTTTTCTCTAATTGCTGCCATAGCCTTTGGTCTGAATCCAACCTTGGTACCTCTTTGTTGTGAGGCACTGAAAAACTATTTTTAATCTGGCACTCCTTCCCCACTGGCTAACTGGGAATGCCAATCCTTACTGCTAGAGCCATCGGGGAAGATTAATTATTGTAGTTATTGCAGAGTGATATTTTTTTTTTTCAGTTTCCATCCATTAAAAATATCCTGTGCACTTTCAAGAGTTAAAACTTATCTTGAGCTTAAATTTAGCTGTCCAGAAATCTAGCCTAGCTGAGCTATTAGGCAACCTCAGTGGGCAGTGAAGACACAGCAGTTCAGACCACCAATCTTCAGACTAGATGTCTCTCTTCTCCTAGATATTTACAGCTAGATAAGTTGACCGTCACCTGAAGTGATTTATCCATTCCTAATAACAAATAGCAAATAACAAACTCAGCACAACGGAAATAGCCACCTGTTAGCAGCAAATATTCTGGCTTCCTAATAGTCCCAAAACTCAGCTCAAAATCTGAGGAAGCTGTGTTAATAGTCAGTGCTATGAAGGCCAAAAATAATGGCAGTTTAGAAATAAATATTTGGGTCAGTATGTATGGGGACGTTTGTACAGTCCCACGTCAATGGAGATGAGTAAATATACCCGGGCAAGAAGTTCTCAATAATAGGGTTTTTCATCAGTTTGCTGAAGTCAAAGCTTTCTGATAAAATGTCCTTTCAAACGTTTCTAGCTGTTATGTTTGTACTAGGAGATATTCACTAGGGTGAGGATTCAGGTCTGCCTCTCCAGGATGTGTCTCTAACGACCCGGATGACTGTCTTCAAACTCAGGGCTGCAGGAAGCGGAGTTTGAAGGAGGTCACCTAAGACATGAGAGTCTAAGGTTCGAGCATCTCCTGTGACTCAGCACACAAGGTCTCCTACATACTCCAAGTGAGTAATTAACTCTCACACTATTCCTCATGTAGGATAAGCTCTTCTTTAAGGTTCAGTTTTTCTTTTGCATTAAGATGCATACCCATGCGGGGATCTCGGGTGTATCCCAATACAGTGGAGAAACGTCTTTGCAGTTGGCTACAATGCTGTGGGACTATTCCCATCCAGCTTTGATTCTGACAAATTTAAATAGTCAGTGTCTGTACTTGCCAGCATTTGTGAAAGATTAGCAAAGGGATAAAAGTAGCTTTGGGAATGAGTGTGAGGAGTTCTATTTAGCAATGCAGAGGGAGCCAAAACCAGAGCAGATGTTTCTATTTGATCTAGGTCCTCCTTTGAAATATGAAGTCAGAAAGAAAGATTTCAGAGGTGTGATTTAAACATCATGTGCTGTTAACCCAGAGAAGTGTGAACGACAACAGCATGGTTAATTATAGAGCCATAGATTTAGAAAGCTGGGTTAAGCATAAATAATAGGGAAGCAATTGGAAAACAATATATGCATAATGAATTACCTCTTTCGGTGAGGAAAACATTACCCAACATAACACACAACAGTGGGAAGGATAAGGCTTGACTGACAGAGTTTTCTTTTTACTTTAATATAATAGCTTTGGGTACATACAATATATGAGTACACATGTAAAGATGCAGCTAATTAGAGCGTACCATCGCTAGTTACTAAATTCTAACTTGCCTCTGTGACTCAGCTACAGCTCCTCAATCTGTGTTTGCAGAACCCCTTCCAGACTCACCGTCAATACTCAGGAGAAAAATTCGAGGGGATTTTGGTTTTTATTTTTTAATTCTGTGGAAGAGATACATTAGAGAAAGCAGCGACAGCAATTGATTCTGCAGGGGGTTACTTTACCTCTGAACTTACCCACAGTTGTGAACACCGTGCAGCAGAAAAACAGAGACCCAAAGAAAGTCCATATATCTTTTGGATTGACAAACCAGTCTCGTTCAGCTGTGTTGAGCAGTGCATGGATTTTTTCCTTAAATATCTCCTCATTTTCTGTCATGTTATCTGTTACAGTAACAACAGGAGATATGGTGAGCATTTGCGGATCACCACTCAGGGAGCAGCCAGTCTGTTATTCCAGTGAAGTTTACTCCAGCTGAGGATTTGCTCGTACTCTTTTAGAAGATAAAAATATTCACCTCACCCTCCCCCTTCCACCTTCAGAAAAAAAAAATCAGATGGGTTCACTGTTTCAGTGAATAAAGAAAAAACAAACAAATAAACAAGCTATTCTCCAACAAAGTCAAAATATGACACAAAAATAAGTATAAAGAAGCAGGGCAGGAAGATTGGATATTCAGCTTCCAGCCTGAATGTCTTGTTTCATTTTGGACTCCCCAAGAGATTAGTCTTCTTCTGACACAAAGACACTAGAAATATGGGGTTGTCAGTATGTCACTGATACCAACTGTGGGAGTGGCACTGCCCAGCGTCCCGCTGTGAACCCCAGAGCCCACACCCCTCATTCCTCCTCCCTGTGCCTGAGCTCTGCTTGAAAGGACATGACCTACAGGGATGCTTGCCCCAAACATATCATGGTGTCAGCACAGCTACCTGAGTGAAAGCCCAAGCCTCTGTATGAGCCCTGACACAGATCCAGGAGGTTTTCTACCCCTTCTCCTTCCCTCTATCCTCCACGCCTGCACCACCGGGTCTGGGGTGCAGCACAGCACCTGCCTCCACCTGAGCATCCCATCACCAGATGGCTCATGGGGAGGCTCAGAACTGGGAAGAGGGAGCTGGAAGAGATTTTTTGAGACAGAGGATTCAGTTTCCAGCAGAGGAAAATACCACAGGAATCTCAGCTCCTCTTTAAGTAACTTGGGCAAAAGGGAGAACGCAGTCTTTTCAGGCAGGAACACAGGGACCAGGGAAGCTTGCGGTTAAAATCACAGCTGAGGAAGGTAATCAAACCACAGCAGTCATTAGCTAAGCAGAGGGAAAAATCCTGTTTGCAGGTTCAGCTGCTAGTATTTTGAAGAATGTCTTCAGAAGTCAAAAATCTCATTAAAAAAGCAAGAGAATGAGGAACTCCCCTGTATAATTAAGTAATTTTGAAATTCCAGTACATACCTGATAAATTTCTGGAGATGTGCCACAGATTTTGCAGAAATTTTCTATATTCTTCACTTAAATTGACCTTCCGGTTACCTTCAATGTGGGAAAACATGAGAGCCCCGAGAAAAGCATAGATCACAAGAGACAGAATGAAGCAGGCATGAGGAAACACTGCCCAGAATATTTTTTTACATGCCCTTTTACCTCGCAGAGGCTGTGATGTTGGTGCCATCCTAAGCTTGCTTGCCTTTTTTTTTTTTTTAATTTTGTTGAGAAGACACAGTTTTTAGAGACAAGGCTGAGAACGTAAAAGCTTTTGCATCCCAGAAACGCTTCTCCCGTGCAAACAAGGATTGTTCTGCCTCAGGCTTTCAGATCACATGTCTTTATAAGTGAAGATTGCACTGCAGTCCCAATGGAAAAGGAGCACAACTAATCAAGCCTTGAAATATTTCTCAGTTGATGATACACCACTCTATCCCTGAATTACTATTGATCAGCCAGCGCTGTAATGCACACAGATTACCAGCTTCTGCGGCTTTCTACTGGAGCCAACTCGGGTTTAAATTTTCTTGGTCTGAACTACAGTTTCCCATTGATACAGTAGAACTATTTCCAGCTCCTAGGAGGGAAAACACACACAGTAAGGGATGTATTTCTTTAAAAATTTCTCCCATAAATGAACACAGAAAGTTAAAGTTAATCATAAGAATACATTATTACTATAAGAAGGTAATTATTGTCACCTCTGGGCAGAGTGTAGGACAATTAATTTCTCTTTTAGATGGCTTAAACAATCTCTCTCTATACTGTGTAATCTTTGTAGCGGGTTTCTTTTGAATTTTAAAGGATTTTTCTCAAAAAAGAGTCAATAAGGTTTTGCCCAGTTCTCACTTGATTAAAATTTACCTATTAATTGAAACTCCCACTGACCTTAGTAAGTAAGAACTGTGGGATTCAGTTCAAGGTTAGCGATCTTTGGAAACTATATCATAGAATCATAGAATCATGGAATGGTTAGAGTTGGAAGGCACCTTCAAAGGTCATCTAGTCCAACCCCCCTGCAAGGAGCAGGGACATCCCTGACAAGATCAGGTCGCTCAGAGCCTCATCCAGCCTGGCCTTGAATGGATGGGGATGGGGCATCCACCACCTCTCTGGGCAACCTGTTCCAGTGTTCTACAGCTCGCATTGTGAAATTTTTTTCCTAATATCCAATCTAAATCTACCTCCCTCTATTTTAAAACCATTACCCCTCGTCCTGTCACAACAGGCTCTACTGAACAGCCTCTCCCCATCTTTCCAGTAGGCCCCCTTGAGGTACTGGAAGACCGCTATCAGGTCTCCCCAGAGCCTCCTCTTCTCCAGGCTGAACAGCCCCAACTCTCACAACCTGTCCTCATAGGAGAGGTGCTCCAGCCCTCTGATCATCTTCGTGGCCCTCCTCTGGACCTTCTCCAACTGGTCCATGTCCTTTTTATGTCGGGGGCTCCAGAACCGGACACAGTACTCCAGGTGGGGTCTCACCAGGGCAGAGTAGAGGGTCAGAATCACCTCCCTCAATCTGCTGGCCACATTCCTCTTGATGCAGCCCAGAATGCGGTTGGCCTTCTGGGCTGCAAGAGCACATTGCCAGCTCATGCCGAGCTTCTCGTCCACCAGCACTCCCAAGTCCTTCTCCTCAGGGCTGCTCTCAATCCATTCTCCCCCCAGTCTGTATTTTTGCCTGGGATTGCCATGACTCAGGTGCAGGACCTTGCACTTGGCCTGGTTGAACTTCATGAGGTTGGCACGGGCCCACCTCTCCAGCCTGTCAAGGTCCCTCTGGATGGTATCCCTCTCTTCCAGCGTGTCGATGGCACCACACAGCTTGATGTCATCAGCAAACTTGCTGAGGGTGCACTCTATCCCACTGTCCATGTCGCCGACAAAGATGTTGAACAGGGCCAGGCCCAACACGGACCCCTGAGGAACGCCACTCGTGACTGGTCTCCACTTGGACATCGAGCCGTTGACCACCACTCTCTGAGTGCGGCCATCCAGCCAACTCCTTATCCACCGAGTGGTCCATCCATCGAACCCGTGCCTCTCTAGTTTAGAGAGAAGGATGTCGTGCGGGACAGTGTCAAATGCCTTGCACAAGTCCAGGCAGATGATATCCGTTGCTTGTCCCTTGTCACCAATGCTGTCACCCCGTCATAGAAGGCCACCAAATTGGTCAGGCACGATCTGCCCTTGGTGAAGCCATGTTGGCTGTCATCAACCACCTCCTTTCTCTCCATGTGCCTTAGCATGGTTTCCAGGAGAATCTGCTCCATGACCTTGCCAGGCACAGAGGTGAGGCTGACCGGCCTGTAGTTGCCCAGGTCCTCCTTGTTCCCCTTTTCAAAAATAGGGGTTATGTTCCCTCTCTTCCAGTCATCGGGGACCTCACCAGACCACCACGACTTCTCAAATACAATGGCCAGTGGCTTGGCAACTTCATCCGCCAGTTCCCTCAAGACCCACGGATGGATCTCATCAGGTCCCATGGACTTGTGCACCTTCAACTTCCTCAGATGATCCCAAACCTGCTCTTCGAGTACAGTGGGCAGTTCTTCATCCTCACAGTCCCTGCTCGTGCCTTCCACAGTTGGGTGGTGAGACAAGAGCCCTTATCAGTGAAGACTGAGGCAAAAAAGTCATTGAGGACCTCAGCCTTCTCTATGTCCCTGGTAACCAGAACACCTGTTTCCTTCCGGAGGGGGCCTGCATTCTCCTTGGACTTTCTTTTGTCCCCTACATACCTATAGAAGCTTTTCTTGTTGCTTTTTATATCCCTGGCCAGATTCAATTCCATCAGGGCTTTAGCCTTCCTCACCTGATCCCTGGCCGCTCGCACAGCCTCTTTGTAGTCCTCCCAGGCTACCTGTCTCTGCTTCCATCCTCTATAGGCTTTCTTCTTCCCTTTCAGTTGGTCCAGAAGCTCCTTGCTCATCCACGTTGGCTTCCTGGCCTTTTTGCCTGACTTGTTCTTCATTGGGATGCACCTCTGCTGAGCTTGGAGGAGGTGCTCCTTGAATGTGGACCAACTTTCCTGGGCCCCTCTTCCCTCCAGGGCCACCTCCCATGGCCCTTTGCCCATCAGGTCCCTAAAGAGGCCAAAGTCCACCTTCTTGAAGTCCAGGGCAGAGAGCTTGCTGTGCAGTTTCCTCGCCGCCCCGTGGATCTTGAACTCCACTGTGTCGTGGTCGCTGCAGCCAAGGCTGTCCTTCAGTTTCACACCCCCCACCAGCCCCTCCCTGTTGGTGAGCATAAGGTCGAGCATGGCACCCCTCCTTGTCGGCTCCTCTGGCGCCTGCAGGAAGAGGTTGTCACCCACGCATTCCAGGAACCTGCTGGACTGCCTGTGCCCTGCCGTGTTGTCTCCCCAACAGATGTCGGGGTGGTTGAAGTCCCCCATGAGGACCAGGGCTGGTGACCGCTGTGAGGCTGCTCCTATCTGGCTATAGAGCACCTCATCTGCTCTGTCCTCCTGGCCAGGTGGCCTGTAACAGACCCCCACCGTAACATCCCCTGTCCTTCCCCATCCTCTAATCTTGACCCATAAGTTCCCTGTCAGCTCCTCCTCCATCCCCAGGCGGAGCTCCACGCACTCCAGCCAGTTGCTGACATAGAAAGCGACACCCCCTCCTCATCTCCCCTTTCTGTCCTTTCTAAAAAGCCTATACCCCTCCATGTTGATGCTCCAACTTTAAAAATAAAACCTTTCTTTTCATCCATGACTCTAAAACACTTAGAGCAACAAGCAGTATCGCTGCCCTTTGCAGTGCTAGTGGTAGTAGTGAGGGGAGTTGGACTTTACAGAAAGCAGTGTTAAATATTTCATCTCTAGAAGTCTTTCATTAAAAATTGAAACAGCCTTGTGCAGCCAAGACCTACTGAGCTGTATATGAGCAAAATGTCCATCCTGCAATGAAATCCTGCATAGTTACAGTGATTTTCTTTTTTTTTTCTGGGTCAAATTCTCAGCAAATTGGATGACAAGATATCATATGCTCATCAATATGGAAGGCTCCACTACAGAAAAGAGGCTTCCTGGGCTAAGACAAAAACAAGTCTGAGTGCTTGCTGCTTTCTTACTTATCTGCCTCGTTAACTCAGTACTGCTTCTTGACAACTCTTCTTACTGAAGTCAATCTCTTTTTCTTCCCCGCGCCCCGCCCCCCCCCCATTGACCTGAAATATAAGGTTGAAAACTACTAATGTTCATAATTAACCAAAACCAACAGAACTTCCTGAGAGGTTGTACTTAGAGATAATATACTCAGGTTTGGTGCCCTTACCAGAGGAACAAGGGACCCAGAGAAGTCAAAGGGACAGCTGGAAGAGCGAAGTGGCTGTAGGCAGTGGGGTGCTCCATGCTGGTAGGACAATGCTGGTTTCTCTTGGAGAGTTTTGTAGAGACTGGGTGCCAGTGTTATATAAATCGATAGAGTTTATTTGGATTTGTAAAGAAGTGTTGACAAAGTCCCTCTCCAAAGGGGCTTTGTTAAGGGAAGTGGACAGCTATGGCATAAGAAAGTCTTCATAGGAAGAAATTAATGGGTAATGGAGAGGAACAGAGGGCGAAAGTAAAACGCAGAGGGAAATCACTAGTGGAGATACGTGTGGGTCTGTCCTGGAGCTCAGCTGTTCCACACATTCATAAATTACTTGGAAAGAGGGGGAAGAAAAAAGATGGCAATGTTTGCTGATGTCATGAAGTTGTTAAGAGCTGTAAGACTGAAGGCATACTGGAATTGTAGGAGGACCCGAGGAGACCTAGGAATAAAGTGGCAGATAAAAGCAATGTAGAGACATGTAAAATGGGATAAGCAATCCTAACTTCACACAAAGTGATGGGCTCTGGGCTGTCCATTGCCACTCAGCAGCAATGTCTGGAGGTACAATATAACAGTACTGCAAACACATCAGCTCAACAACTCTTCATGGTGAAAAAGGCAAAGCATACGTTGGAATTATGAGTTAAAAATAGAGACTAAAACATGGGACATCAAAATATTAATATAAAAATGCATTATTTGCACATACCTAGAGTAGTCAATGTGGTTCTGGTACCCTGTTCCTAGATAGCACATATTAAAACTGCGAAAGTTTCAAACAGTAACAGGATGATTGAAGGTACAGACAGCTTTCACATAAGGAATGACCAAGCAGTATCTTTGGCCAGGCTAAAGAATCAACAACTGAGGGACTATATAACAGTAATCCTCAAACTCATGGGTGGTCTGCAGAGAGCAGGTAAGCGTTCAACTTTTCATAGTCTCTTCTAGGACCAGAACCAGGAACCATCAAATGAAGCAAGTAGAAACCTGCTTCAAAACAAATAGAACACGATGGTTTCTCACATAGCTAGAAAATTCTTTGCCAAAGGATGCTTGGTTTACGTATGTTAAAGAAGAGGATGGAGAGATGTTTAGAAGAACAACCATTAAGACTGACTACAAACCACACAGGGTTCAGTAACCCCTGAACTAAAAATAGATGGCAGCTGGAAAAGTGAGACAGAGTACTGGGGCAAATGGGCCTGAGGCAGTACATTCACGGTTATGTTCTTCTACTCTTCCCCTCTGTTCCTCTCCATTACCCATTCATTTCTTCCTATGAAGACTGCCCAGCATGGTAACTCTGACACAATTTTTCCCACAGAATTTTTCATCTGCATCTTAGATATAAGCCCCTTTCCTTCAAAGTGCTTAAAAATCTTCTCAGCCTTCTTCTATACATGGTAGGAGTGCAAAGTATTTAGCAATTCCCAGGGGCTTCTCAGCCATTTACAACATCAGGCTCTGAGCTTCTGACAATCAGAAAATTTAATAAAAATATATCCAGAAATGATTTTTACATTATTTGCTTAATCTAAACCATTTCCCACTATTGTCCTATTACATATTTGAACTCAGTTGCTTAAAAGCAAATCCCACTAACCACAAGTTATTCCAAATTGAGTTACTGCTACTTGTACTGAGAGAGATTTTTGCAATATGCATTTCCTATTCATGTTAATGGAGAGCAAACCCGCACTTTTCCCAACTTCCATTTCTTTGATTAGGAGAAATGTGAGTGCTCTGAAGGTGCTGCTTGAAAGGAAAGTTTGGGACCACAGCTGCAAGGTTTGATTCTTCCAGTACAAATATACATATGTTAGAATTCCTACTTTACCTGATGTTCCTGGATTACTAAGGTTAAACAGAGAAGGTCATTGTTTGGGCTGTGATATGTTTTTCAATAATCAATAAAACTTTTCCTGCATCGAGTCATCTACTATGTTGTCAAAGACCTGCTGTGTTTACCTCTCTTCTATGAAACACCATTGGATTCAGCATCCTGAACTGACAAATATTCAATAGTGTAGTGCCTTCTCCTTTCCTGAACAAAATCAAAGGGAATTGAAGGAAGGCAAGTGCCTTAGGAAAAAAAAATGGCAATAGACTAAACTATTTGCTTTTCTTTGCATCTGGCATGGATTCTGATGGAAATATTGGAATATTGTTTGATACAGGACTAGGAGCCCAGTCTGGCAGCACTTCACGACAATGAGTATTAAAAACATTCAGTTCAAGATTGGACGTTAACAAGGATCACAGAGGATTTAATCTATTGCTCTAGTATATGCCCCAGAAAGCATTTCCAGAATGCACTGATATACCTACGCTCCCCAAGAAAATTACTGTTTCTGTATAAAGGTGGTATGAACCCCAACCAAAAAAACATCACCCCAAACCAACAAAAACCAAGTAGCAGAGGTTGTATTAAGAAAGCAATCTCAAGGCTGTGTAGACATTAGATTTGATCCCAGGACAGAGACACCCCACTTGATGAGGAAGGCTAGGGGAGTGTCAGAGAGGTTCAGAACTGCTGTCCATGAGCACTTTCAAAGAACTCTCTCCACCTCCCACCCACCATGCTTACCCCTGTTCCTCCCTTCCCTCAGGCTTGAGACCTGTCCCTGTGGGATTTCAGCCCACAGCAGGGCTCAGAATCGGTGCTGACCCAACCCCAGCCCCAACACAGACACAGGACATTTGTGCAGACCATATATATCCTGCTGGATGAAGGACACTTGCTTTTCAGGCACCATGCAATTATTTTTCTCCTCCTAACCCCAACCATATTCCACTGGAGTATGAGTTTCCCTGAACTTCCTGTTCTTCCTACTGTCCCCTTACACCTTACACTGCTGGGATGGAGAGAGAAATGCACTAATTGTCTGCGTAGGGTCTATTGGATATCCCAGCAGAAGGTTTAGCTTCCTTTGTATACATCTTTAAAAAAAATCTCAGCTTTCACTTGAGTCAAGTGCTTGAGCTTGTAACCTCTGGGAATATTTGAGAGCACTCAGGACTAGCATCCTGACACTGCGTATAATGCTAAGTGGATTCAAAGATGTCCAGGACTCTCACCCTGAATAGGAGCATTTCCTATTTCATTCGTTGTTGACACCAAAGCCAAGCAAGTGGTCCCATCATTTCATTTACGAGAGGCAAACACTCTTCATACACCCCAGGATCAGCCAAGGCTTGGGTATTAGTCTCTGTTCCTCCTCTTTTTTTAGCACAGATGAAGTCATGTAGCCAGAAAGCACCTTTGATGGGAGGCTTTTTTGCCTGGTGACTGAACAGGACCAGCCTTTGCTCACTCATGAGCTAGCCAGCCACTTCTTCGTGCCCTGTCCCC
This sequence comes from Tetrax tetrax, assembly GCA_009806455.1. Taxonomy (NCBI): domain Eukaryota; kingdom Metazoa; phylum Chordata; class Aves; order Otidiformes; family Otididae; genus Tetrax; species Tetrax tetrax. The sequence goes on along the minus strand of WHYT01017135.1, from coordinate 39,071 downwards.
CATCCCTAAATCATCGCCTGGGTAGAAAAACTTAACTTGCCCCTCTTCTTTCACCCCTTCCCCAAAGCTGAGCAACCAGCAATAGTCTAGGAGGAGCAGAGGTGACCCCTCAGGGAAGCTTCCCCCCCATATGGGGGAAATATTACCCCTTTCTCCTTAGGGAACTCGGAACGTCAACATCTCCTCTCTCCCAGGGCTTCATCTGCCATTGTGTGCAGGAGCCAGGGGTGCAAGCATGCATGGAGGGTTTTGGTTGCTGCAAAGCTTGGGTTTCCAACACAGCAGAGCTTTGTGGCAGGCGCTTCTCCCTCCTTCTGCTCATTCTGCTATCTCACCCGTGTGAGAATACATGTGGGACTGGGAGGGGAAGCTGCTTCTGCACAGACAACGCTCCTCCAGCCCCTTTCAAAAGGGCCACAGAGGAGCCAAATCAAACGCACTGACAGACGCAGTGCAACGATTCTTAATCAGCGTGGGGAAGGCTTTGCAAACAAAACCCGGCCACCGTCACCTCACAGCACTGCCTACGTTGCTCATTTATTTGCGTGACTCATTTGAATGATGCGATAACGCTTCAGGGTGTTATAACAAACGGAAAGGTTAATATCGCAATGAGTCACCAGCGCAAGACCCCCGCTGCAAATGAGACACGGCGCAGGAGCCCTGGGTTTCCAGATAAGCAAAGGGGATTACTGAGGTTCAGCTACATGTCTTATGTCAAAGTCTTTACTGAGTTAATGTAGTGAACGTAATGCTAGTATAGTGGAGACTATCTCAGCCCAGTAGTTTCATTTTAAGGCAAACAAGCTCCCTGTGGTGAGATCGGAAAACTGCTTCTTTGGAATTTAATTAACATTAGAGCATGTGAGGTTATATGCTGCATAAAAGCTAAACATCATGATTCATGTCAACAGAACAATTTTACACTATTTGAACTGGCAAAAAAATAAACCTTAGCTTCAAGATGACAAGTCTACTTTGCTCTTAAAAAGAAATGATGGTTATTCATTATTATTATTAACATGGCACCGTATGTATATACGCAGTTTAAAAAGGGGGAATCTAAAACCTCAAATACAGGAACAAACTTTTAGCTGCAAATATCCACCAGCACGCATCCGTGACTGTCTCTGTGAGCGGCATAGACCCTCAACTCTCAGCATGCAAAATGCTAATGAAAAAACCATCTACTGATCTTATTTCCGATGTCATATACGTGCTCAGTTAAACAGAACGCAAATAAGAAGTCATCCTTTGCAGGCTGTAGTATTGGCCAAATATGACTGATAACATTGAGGTCAAACCTGTATTTGGAACAGCTCCAATGTTATTAAGGACTATTAATCCCCAAAGTACACTGCTTACTGTATTTCCTACCTTCAGCCATCCACTGTGCTTTGTAAACCACAGGCAGGAGTCTCTAGGATGCTGACAATCAGACACCTCTTTCTGCTTCCCATCACATCAGATTGGATGTGGATTTATATCAGTGGCTCAGAGTTTCTTGAACTTTGGGCTAAATTTTCCATTGCTTATTTTCATCCCACTTTTCCTAATGACAATCTAAGTCTTCTCTTCCCCATATTTGTGCAAAGTACTCTTACAATAGCTTTAACTCCATTATCCTACCACTCACTCATCATTGCAGATTCAAGAGGTGGAAGACACTTTCACAGATGGGTGTGCCGTGGGACATCACCAAGTTGACACTTGTCTTCAAATTTCTTTCAGTTCTGCTGATTTCCTTTAGCTCTGAGCAGGCATACATGAACTTTTCAAACTCTGTCCCAAATATTTCAGCTAATACACCATGAATTAGCTTACCCTTTGTAACACTGGCCCTTTAAATGTTTTTAGCAGTCATGGGAATAGCTCTTAAGTGCTTTTTAGTGATTCAGTAAACAGCATTTTGCCACCTTAGTGTGGAAAGCTCTTTCAAGCTCCAGACCCATCAAGTGTAGCTTGACATGTTTAATTAGTTTAAGCCACAATTCCTTGGTGATGTGACCCTGCCTGGGTTGATGAGTAAGACTGCATTATGAAAGTGCCTTCTGAAAAATGTTTGGGGTTAGAAAGGAATGCATGCAAAATTGCCCATCTTTTCTGAGGAACTTCTTATAAAAATTGGGTATGGAATGAAGTCTTTTCTTTCGCTCTCAAGAAAAAAGAAAAATCTTCTATGACTTCTGAATGAGTCATCTGGGTCATAGGCCCCATGTGTAATGAAGCTGGCAGATTCACGAAGACTACATTGCACCCAGGGATTGTGGGCTCTTCCCGAGACTGCCTGGCACCCAGGCTGCCCGTCACCAGCAACACTCGCTGCTGCCCGACATTCTGGCTGCATCCAAAAAGCCATCTAAATGACATTGACCTTTTCCATCATAATTTGGGAATTTGATATGTATGGGTGGAGCAGCTCAACTGCAGGATGAGCATAAATTCAGAGAGGGTTATTGCTTGAACCCTGCCAGGCAACCAAAGCCAGCTAGCTGTATCACATTCTAAGGGATGGAACTTTCAGGTAGAGCAATAATTAGTGCACGTTTTGACTGGAAAGTGTTGGATTTGTCTTTTATCTAAACTAAAATGCATGAGAAACATATCAGAAAGGAAAGACTGAGCAGTTGAGAAAAACATTTGTATAGATGTATTGGTGACTTCAGATGACCCCTGAAGGTCCTGCACACACAGAGGAGGGAGGAATGGAGGTGACTGCGTGCTCCCATGCAGTAATGTGTGTGGCAGTGCTGGCTGTGAGGAGAAGCACAGCCTCCTGAACCCTGCAGCACTGGACACCTTTGGTCCCCCACTGCCCTCCTCATACTACAAGTGACAGGAGGATATGGGGCACAACAGCTGTATTTTATCCAAGGGTTATGTCCAGGTCCAGGGGTCCAGCTGGAAAGCAAGTGTGCTCCACTCAACCAAGCTGCCAGCAGTCCTCAGCATGGAGCAAGACCAAGACTTGTGGACACTGCTGTCTTTTCCTTGTTTTTCCAGGCTAACTGCTGATGAAAGTAGAACTGCAGTGGTAGTCATTCTCATGCTGCCCTCTGATACACTTGTCCTGGTTTAGCCCCACTCAGCAACTAAAATACCGTGCAGTCACTTGCTCACTCATTACCCCCCTCATTGCCCCTGCAGTGGGATGGGGAGGAAAATCAGGAGAGAGAGAAAGAAAGACAAAACTCATGGGTTGGGATAAAAACAGTTTAACAAAAGAGCAGAGAAAACAGAGATAGAAAACAAAACCAATAACAGAAAATATTTAAGCCCATAATTTAGAGTACAATAGCTCACAGTGAATCCTGATGCCCAGTTCCCTCCTGAGCTGCAAAACCTGCCCCTCAGCACCATCCCCACTTTATACAATGAACCTGAGGTCACAAGGTGTGGAACAGCCCTTGGGATAATTTGGGTAAACTGTCCCAGCTGTTGGCTAATTGGCCACTATCCCAGCTCTGTTCCCAGCCACAGATGCCACCACCTCCAGCTTCTCTCCCAGCTCAGGTGAAAATTAATCCCATCCTAGCCAGAACCAGGAAAGCGCTCTTCAAGAGGTTATTGCTCAGCTGCTTATCTCTACCCAGCAGTACAATGGCATCGGCTTTCTTCCATATTTTAAAAGACCTCTCCCTGTGGAGGCATACACACATGCACTAAATTTCACCAGTATGCAGAACTGGGTGTGTTCTCCCTGGAACACACTATCCCGAAGGACAGGTCAAAGGGCAGCTTTTCCTTACTGAGCCTCTTCCCTTCCTGAAAGCTACTGGTGCCCAGAAGGCCCTGAGAGAAGAGATATCTGGTCACAACACTGGATAATGTGCTAAAAGACCACCCCTAGCAGCTGGCTAAAATGCGTGCCCCAAAACAGACCCCATCACATTACACCTGCAGATCAGCTTCTCTGACTAATGAACCACATCTTAAATAGCTCAGAGGCACAGTAGATGACAAGGGTGCAAAGCCCATCATCCCAGTTGCATGCAAACACAGCATAACTGCTCCAGTAAACTCTGTCAGGCTAGGGACCCCTCAATAAACTTGCCATAACTGTGATGGCAAGATGCGTCCAAACCAGAATTCACACTCTTTGCCATCAAAACCACTGCTGTAGATCTCAACGGGCCAATAGATTAGCTTCAGTACTGTTGGTCAGGGTAATGTGTAATTACGCTTTCAGGAAATCTTGCTGGTGTACACCACACCACCGCTAAAGGCCACTTGCAAAATAACTGTCCTTCAAAAGCTGTGGATCCATAGACTCTTCCACTGTAGACTACAGCTAGGTCTAACGAGAGGGTGAGCTGGCACTAGGTAACTGGGAGATTTTAATACCTGGCCCTCTGTGATGTTGGCTATCCCTCAGCAAGGCATGCGTGGGAGCTGCATTCCTCGATCCTACTGTTCCTGCTGTGGGGTAGCAGAGAGCCATAGACGCTTCTTTCCCAAAGCCCAGCTCCTTGTTGGATATCACACCAGAAAAGGTGGAGAGCTCTGATCCTTGCTTTTTACTAGAGTGTTTAGTTAAAAGTGCTCATATTTAAATTATTTTTGGCCATCTAAGCAAGCATTTCTTGAGAAACTCTTCAGCGGGGACTGTTGTGATAGGACAAGGGGTAATGGTTTTAAAATAGAGGGAGGTAGATTCAGACTGGACATAAGGAAAAAAATTTTTACACTGAGGGTGGTGGAACGCTGTCCCAGGTTGCTCAGAGAGGCGGTGGATGCCCCATCCCTGGAAACATTCAAGGCCAGGTTGGACGGGGCTCTGAGCAACCTGATCTAGTCGGGGATGTCCCTGGTCCTTGCAGGGGAGTTGGACTAAATGACCTTTGAAGGTCCCTTCCAACTCTAACCATTCCATGATTCTATGAGAAAAAGGCCATTCACACTGCCTCACAGCTAGCATCCCATTACTTGTGCTCCTGAGAGAGAGAACCCTCTGTAGGGATTTTATTTGATCATATTTGGGAGTATTTCTGTCTCATCTATCTCTTTTTCTATACACAGCTGCAGTTAATTCTGTATTTTATGATCAGATGTAATTTCTTACTCATATTTTCTAGCTAGTCTTCAGGTGCTTTACCTGTTGATGAGCTGTTACTGTCTAACTCCTCAATTCAGCAGTTGCTCACCGGGCATGTACAAAAATGGATCAATCAAATCAGGGGATAGTATTTAAGAACACTATGTTAAAAAAAAAAAAAATCACAATTGCTCTGTTTGTTACAACTAATTGAGACAGATGCAATATCTCATCAACAACCTAGAGAGACTCCAGCGGAGGTCTGCTAAGTTGTTTAGTTGTCTAGAGCATATGACAAATGAAGATTCTCTGAAGAAACCATAGGGGTTTAGAGCAGTGAAACCAAGTTTTATGGGTGAAATAATCACTGACTTTAACCATTTGAAGAGGATTACAGAGAAGATTACTCCAAACTTCCCTCAGAGGTGCAAAGAAAAAGGACAAGACGCAACGACAAGGAAAAAGCCAATTAGATACAAGAGGAGAAAAAAAAAAATCACAAGGTCAATGGTTACAGACCAGAAGAGGGGCCCAGAGAGGCTGTAAGATCTCAGTCCTTGGAGACTTTTAGCATTCAGCTGGATAGGGCCATAAGAAGCGTGATCTAACTTTGTAGTTAGGACTAGAGGCCTCCAGAGAGCCCTTCCAACCCAAATTCTTCTATAATTCTGTGTATTCTAGCACTATGGTGTGTTTTATTTCTTGCTGAGGTGCAACTATTAGAAAACAGTCATCTCTAAGAACCTAGTCGGTTATTAGATCAAATCTTCCACAGCACGGTGGCTGCAAAGCCTGCGGCATTATAGGAGTTGTCCTTTAAAACTCCGGCAAGGAGTTGGGTTGAAAAGGTCAGAGAGACTCCAGCGGGCAGCCTGAATCTGGGGCCAAACAAGAAGGATTTGTATTTTTTTTCTGAACATGCCTCTTGCAGCTGCAAGCATTTGTGATGGGGCACATACAGTTGGGATGGCTGCACAGAAGTGGGAAATACAGGGAGGGGTCATCACAACCCATATTCAGAGCCCAAAAGCGTAGAAGGGAGCTCAGTGCCCTCACCGTCAGCTCTGCGTGGTCTGCCCACTCATTTCACAGGTGGGGCAGGGGAGCAGTGCTGGCTCCATGCACCAGAGCCCCCTTGGGAAGCATCAAGGCGCACTGGACACCGAAGGGGCACCGATGATCATAGGGGCAGGATTGACAGACATCTATTTTTCTTTTGTTTGCATATTTGTTTTATGTAAAAAGTTATTTGACACAAACAACAACTTTTCCTTATTTTACCCATAAATTCATACTTCCATTACCCACCCAGCTGTGGTGGTATCTCTTGGTAGCCCTTGGCTAACCCTCATTTGCCAACAAACCTCAAAGGCAGAGAAGTATCATTGAGGTTCGTAATATTCTGAGTGACAGTGACTGTGATTAACGTGCCACATCCAGAGGACAGGGGAGGACAAGAGCACCCCTGTTCCTGAACCCCTCTGCCCACGGAGGGAACTTACATCATGACCTGTCTGTCTGCTCACAGCAATGGTCAAAAATGGCCAACCCATGCTGGACACCGATCACGGCAGCACTGAGCACGATCCCTAAGCACATGCCTCCTTTCCTCTGCTTCTGTTTCCCTACCCAAGCAGAGCATGTCAGGTGTGTGGCTGCTCCACCTGCATCTCACACTGCATCTGGATGAAAGGAGAAGACATTCCTCCATAGCCCTTAGCCCCAGGTGCTTGCTCCCTGATGCTGGAGCCGGGACCCTGGATCCTGCTGTTCAGTCCAAGCTGCTGCAACACAGCAAACCCAACCTCTGAACTGCTAATACCAGAGCTGCTGAAAACCCTCTTTCATCCAGAGGTGACTGCATCTTCTCCTGTCTGAGTGTTTAGATGACACACAGTGATTTCTGGTGTGTTACCTCCTGATGTGGTTCTCTGAACACTGCTCTCAGGTGAAAAACAGATTTCTTTGTTCTTACTGATTCCTCTAAGAGCTGCCCTGGGTAGGAACTAAAGAGCCACCAGGGTTTGCTACAGGTCAATGTTTTAAAAATATTTCCAAACAGAATGAGGGATTTGCTATAACCTGCACAATGTTGCAGGCTGGATGAGGCATCTGAAAACCAGGAGCTTTGGACGTAACTGAGCTTTGTTTCCAAATGCACAAGAAGGAAGTTGCCAAAGGAGAGAGAGGTCCATTTAGTTTCAGCAGCAGTTCAGAGAACTGAGAACTTCTCTCCTTCCTTGTGGTCAGATGTTTACATAAGCAAAAGTAAATTATCTTTGGAAGTGCCCTTTGTCATTTTTCACCCTTTTGAAATGATCATAATTTTTGTTCATTAATTTGAAATGGAGGTTGTTTGCAATCCAACACTAATAGCAGAAATATGCCATTTATACCAATTATGCATTCAACTTAATGCTTTTATGTAGCTGACTTGTAGCAGAATTTGGTCAGACTCTGCTTTCATTTAAACCCATGTAACCCATTTTAATGGATATGAAAGCAGAATTTGCTTTTTTTTTCTTTCATAAGGCACTGCAGATATTCTAGCTGTAGCCTCATCACTCAAACCATACTCCTTTTTCCTGCTTGGCTTCTCTTTTACTTTCCCTGTCCCAGAACTTGCTGTTCTCTGCTGTCTTGTGACACACAACACATGCAGTATACAATATCACAGAGAGAAGTCCCAGACCAGAGCAGAATTATACTCCATAGACTATTTAAAGACAGTTTTAAGATGGCTAAGTTGGAGCCTCCAAAGTATAAAGGCTGTGTTAAGGCTGTAACCTGCACGCATGTCCTTCTGCATTTGCATGGAGTTAATATCTGTAATTTACCTGAAGCCATCCTGTATCCTCATCAGGACCACAGCCTCAATCAGTACACAGAATGGGTACAATTCACTTAGTGACATTTATGCAATATTTATTTCACCTTTAGGTCGATTTATCAAAAGCAAGTTCTGCAGCAGATATATGATACGGAGAATTTCAGTTGGAATATTTAAGCTGTGAGCACAGTTCTAGAAAAAAAATCACAACCTGCTTCTCCTTGGGGATACCTCTAGCCATCTTCTTTTCCTGGGACCACGCAATTCTTCCCATCACCATAAGACATCCCTCAAGGGAAGAAGGATCAGGTTGAGGTTGTGGTCATCACTGAGTGGCCCTCAGAAAAGAGGTCAGTCAGGAACAGGGCATTGGAAGGCCAGGTCGGATGGGGCTCTGAGCGACCTGATCTAGTTGATGATGTTCCTGCTCCTCGCAGGGGGCTTGGACTAGATGACCTTTAAATGTCCCTTCCAACCCAAACTATTCTGTGATTCTCTGAATTGTTCATGCAACAGCAAACTATTCCCAACCAAACTCTTTCTCAGAGCAATTCCAGGACATGCACTGATTCGGCTGAGTGTGTGTGCCACATGACACATACCCAAGATATTCATACAAGCAAGCACTGACCCTACTAAGAATGAATAAATTTGCCGTATGGCCTTGCTGTGCTGGAGAAAGTTCCTGTGCAGCAAAACCTGGTTGCACTTCCCTATCACAAGTAGCAGAAAGCAGGTTCTTATGAGGAGCAAGTGCAAAGTTGTCTTGCGAGGAGCTACAAAGGTAGGACATGTAAGAAGCTGAGCCCCTGAGACGGCAGTGAGCATCCGTCTGCTTTCAGAGGAAGCTTCCTGAAGAGAAAAGCCAGGTTAAGACCCTCTCACCTCTATGTGTTTATTCCCACTTCGCTCAGGTTGGTTACAGCACGTTTCAGCAAACTGTGGCAGTGGATCCCAGATAGGGGTGAATTCTGGTGTAGTCAGGGTACTGGATTTACAGCCAAAAAAAAAAAAAAAA
>WHYT01017135.1:0-12366 GCA_009806455.1 Tetrax tetrax | reverse complement strand
TTTTTTTCCTTTTTTTTTTCTTTTTTTTTCTTTTTTTTTTTTTTAATAAATACGATTTTTTTTTTCCCCCGGCGCTAATTTACCACAGTTTAAAATAAAGCTGGAAACACTGAGCATCGAACACGACTTTCCCAATGAACCACTTTCTTCAAATAACCCCCAGCCTTGGGCCGGTGCCTGGTGCCGCGGGATGCAGGGAAGAGCTGATTCTGCCGTGCAGAGCAGGGAGCGCAGGGCGGGGAAGAAAAACTGAAGGGGTTTATGTGGCGGATACTTGAAAGTACAAAAGTGTTATCTTAAAAAACAACAAAAAAAAAATGAAAGCACTATCTCTTCCCGTCTTCCTAAGACTGTTAGAGGTTTGGGGTTTTTTTCATCTGTGATATATTTGACACTGTTTTTTGGGCTCTGACACACAGCCCAGCTGTGCTCTACTGGTTGTGGCATCCTACTTACGCTACGCGAGTTACAGTTCCCCAGGACCGGACTGACTAACCAAACCGAACCCTGCCAATTCTGTCTTCCCCATCATAGCGGAGATGATGGTTTTCGTGCAGTTAATTCTGAAATGCTTGGCAGCTTGCCCGTCAAACCGTGAGCACAGAAAAAAATAAATAAATGCAAACGAATCCTCTATTTAATAGTCCCTGGACAGTGCAACTAATCCATTTTAAACTGGTAATGGATATCGATGTCAACAGGTATGCAGCGAGAGCCAAATACTCTGCACTCAATGGAAGACACTTTCCTTCTGAATGAGGATTATGTGTGAAAAGTAACTTGGCAGAGGGATCCAAATTAAATTCATGCTTCAGTTAATTCAGATTAATTTTCCTGATTGCCCTTGCACGCCAGACAACCAAATCTCTGTTTGTATCTGCTTCTTTTCTTTTAAACAGTTGATACAAATCTCTTCTCCTGGGGAGTGTTGCAAGATGCATACATTAAAGATTGTGATTCACTCAGGCACTAATTAGGGTTCTGTAAATAGATAAGATGGATTTTTATATCACTGTTATTACTACAAACATTATTTTGAGATATTGGATCCACTATATGACTGTGTTTCCAGTGTTTTTTCACTAATATGCTGGAAGCAACATTCCAGCTAATCACCTTAATGGAAATTAGAGAGGAAAATGGTCTATTAGGCTATCTAATCTGTCCTCACTCAGTAGTATTTTCTTACATTTTTCAGTCCCGATTTAAATTTAAAAACAATCCATGAGAATTACTCTGTGGTCTTGAGAGGCTGTTATACCACCAGATAGCTCAGAAAAGAGAGAGAATATTTTAAAAAACGGGTTGCTAGAAAATGTTTTCTGATGGTCAACTGTATTTTCTTTCTTTAGGTTTTATTCTATCCCATAGCTTTAAGTCTCACATCCCTCTGACAACTTAAATATGTGTTCTCTCTTCTTCATCTCTACACCTGTCAACATGACCCTACCGTGTTTTTAATGTCTTTTTTTTTCCCCCTACAGAAGGTTAATAAAAGAGTGCAAGTTCAGCTTGGGCCTCATTCCAGACAGGAACTTGACTACTTAATCATGTCCAAATTCTTGTTCTTTTTTTTATTTTCCCATGTGGTACATTGATGGCAAGAAGTATAGTCTTTCTCATGGGTCTTTTCACTGAAGTGATAGGAGAAGTTGGAATTTTCTTTGATTTGCCCCCAATCTGCATTCACTGCTGTTTTCTCTATGAAGCGTTTACGCAGGGCTGGTACCCCATCAAGGTACCACACGAAGGTGTGGTATGGCAGCGCATGGGGGCTTTCTGGGTCAGGGCGGTGCATTTTGTGTCATGATCTCCATGTAATTTTTCCCTCTGACTAAGGATATGGTTCCCCTTGCCCTCTCCTTGGCACAACTCCTGACGTAAGGATCTCCCATCCTGGTCTCCAGCCTCACCATAACTCCCCAGCACTTGTCCCTCCAGCATCCCCGAATTTGTGCAGCTGATATGACAGAGAGACAGAGGACTCTAACTGGGAGAAACCAGCCATTTTCTGGTGGTTATTTTATTCCATCTGCTTCATCATGTATATATAGCACCACGTATATATAGCTGGAACCATGGGGAGAAGCAGCAGCAGCATGATGATGCGCAAGGCTGGGTGAAGAAGCTTCTTAACCAGGCTCTGCCACCACAATGGTGTCACCACGCTGCAGCACGTCTTTCTGTTGTCATGTGAAACTGCTTACATCGTACGTGCCACAGCCCAGCCTGGTGGTCAGAAGACTATCTAGATTTAGACGTGGAACAAGCATGTCTCCCCCTGGCCTGCTTGCCCCCAGAAACTGCGTTCCAATCAGACGAGGTGCAATTCCCTCCCCTGGACTAAACCAAATACAGCCTGGTAATTGCCTGAGAAACAATAACACATGTATGAGACAAAGCATTTATTTACACCACTTTATTTCTATAACAATGAGAGAAACTGGAATGGACCATTGTTAAAGATCACTATTTCCTGTGCTGTAATAAATGTCTCATCTTCCCTGATGCTTGTTTATTTTATAAATGTCTCTGCTTTGGCTTTCATATTTAGCTGCCAGCAGGACACCATTATCCCCTGACAGCATTCTGTTCCTTCTCCATTGTCATTACCGCTGAAGTGATGTTATATTGCTGTGCTTGGCCTAGATGGTAGGGCTTTCTTATCTTGTATTTCCCATTGCTTTTCTGACCTAGACTCCTGACAAGGCACAGAGCAGAGGTGGCGACACTTAAAAAGCAATGTTTTCACAAAGTATTAACAATTCTGGTTTTCACTTACAAAAAAAAAAACCAACACCGACAACTGCTCTTTATTATTATGATTTCAAGCACCATTGGGAAGGAATTAAGTTGAAGTGCATGGGCTGCACCTGCAATGCGGTCCCGAGACCCTGCGGTGCCCCAGGCAGCACTGGCCCAAGGGGACCGTGGGAGGTGATGGAGGCGCAGGAGGCAGCACCACTGCCCTGCTTGCGGGGACCATGCCAGCATGGCAGAGTCCCCACAGCCTGCAGCAGACCGGGAAGAAGTGAAAACATGCGAAGACTCTGGGACAGAAGCGCTGTTTCCATTTTTTTCCTCAAGTGTAGGGGTGTGTATGTCAAGGGCGGGGGTAAGATCCCAACCCCGCTGCCCATGCGCCTTCCGAGGGGATGTGCAGTGCTGACCTTGCCAGATCTGCGTGTCTGAACAGACCCAAGTGCCTGTGTAGTGTGGCAAGGTGAGCGGTGTAGGGCCTGAGGCAGAGCTCCTTGAAGTCAACGAGAGCTTTTCCATTGATTTCAAGGACTTTGGATTAGACTCCTTAGCATCCACTATTGAAAGGTACAGTATCAGAGCCAACTGTTATTTTTTAGGGCTGCGTTGCTCTGCTGCCCATCTGTTTTGTCACTCTCAGAGCATCACCAGCGAAACAGCAAAACCAACAGCAGACAATCTGTCAAAGTCCTATTATGTACTACACTGCTTCTCCTTTCAAGTGCTGAAATCTAATAATCCACCTAACTCTCCTGCCCTTCAGACACGCACACTACATTCCCTTTAACACAACTATGTCTCGCTTCTCCTTTTTTTTCTTCTTTTTTTCCAACAAAATTCCCACGTGGCAGCATCAAGGTTTTCCTACAGCTCTATTTCATTTAAAAAATAATTGGATCGTTATTTTCTTTAAGAATCAAACTTCAAGAGTAAGTAATTTCTAGAGATGTGTCAAGTAGCTCAGCATAAAAGTTAATCTTGATCTATTGGTTTGTTAGGTATGTTTACTCCAACCAGTCAGCTCTCCTTAAACAAAAGTGATTTAAAACCCTTTCTGGAGAGCATGAAAATGATTCCCCCAGCACTTACATCTTCAGTGCCATAATCCAAAAAATAGCAGGCTTGTCTTTAAGTGTATGAGTAGTCCCATCCAAGTCAATGGGGTTCCAGATATGTTTAAAGGTAAACACCTACTTAAGTGTTTTGCTGTATTGGAGCTTTCTGAATGTTTTATTTGCATTTCATTTCAATAGTAGACTTGGAGTTTTGTATATAGCAGAAGAGGATTCTTGCTGGATGTTATATTAAATATTATTTTTAAAGAGGGTGGAAAACAAAAGCCCAACACCTAACATATATTTTTTAATGATTCACACTGATTATTTCAAATATTGTGAGTCCATATTGACCTGTATTACTTAGGGCATCAGGACAGAAGGGGTGCAAACACGGAACCGAGCAGCAAAGCCCTGCAAGGCTCCACTCCCTCACCGTTACAAGTTCAATATCCCACTTCAGGGAAGTCACCTCGCCTGCCCATGCTCCTGCTCACCTCTGCATAAATGAAGACCATTAACATTTCCTTTACCTCACTGCAGTTGCCTGGTAAATTCATTTGATAAGGGAAAATGCCAAAAGCTGCTTCTATGGAAAAAATAAAACTGGAAGAGGTTATTGAATGCAAATCTGCTTGAGCAAAACATGTTTACTCTGAGTTCTCCGCATGCCCTAGGGATGAAATTAACCAAACAGCAACTTTCTGCAAACATTTCTTGGCATTTGGGAGAATGAGCCCTGTTATCCTGGATGGCTGAGCTTCAGGTGAAGGTGCAGCAGCAAAATCATCCCAGTGAATTGAACTAGGGCAGGTGAGCTTTTCAACGCAGTGCAACGCGAGGGAGATGTTTGAGATGGTCAAACACGGCCCTTTCTCTGAAATGCTTTTGGGTTGGGCTGGTTTTTTTTGGACACTTCATCTGCTCTGAAATCTCCTTTGGCAGGGTCTGTGCTGCCTGCCACGCGTTGCCCACCTGCCCTGAAGTGGGCAGGGTTTCAGCCGCGGCGGCGAAGCACACTCCAAAGCAAAAGCGTTGGGGCCCAGCCATGCGGAGCAGCTTGGCAACGCCCAGGAGGCAGCGGGGTGGAAGGCAAGCCGGGAGACACAGCACATGGCCTCTTCCCAGATCCTCCTGAGACTTCCTTCTAGAGGAAGAGACAGCCTTTGGGCTCATCTATATTTTAGCTACTTCATCGACTGCAGCTTATGTAGACCCATGGCAGGCAGTCAGAGACAGCAAACTCAGCGCCGCTGCTTTTTTTTCCCTGGAGCTCCAGAGGCCTCTGACCCCAGGCTGAGCAGGGTGCCTGGCAGGACTGGAGTGGCCTGGAAGCGGGCTCACATCCCACGGCACAAGCTGCAGGCATGGAAATGGCTGCAACGCGAGCACATGTCCCCTTTATTCCTGTCAGATTGCAGGCGGCTGGATGGATCCTGTTAAAAAGGAAGCGGATGGGAGGGAGGTACACAAAGGTTAGGAGCATAATGAAGTGAAAAGAAATCCAGATGTGGCATTCATTTGCCTGAAAGGACCATTGCCTGTGCCTTCCCACGCGGCGTACCAACGCTCCATCCGATAAGGAAGCAGCTATTCACATCGAGCAGCCTTCCCACAACATAGCACGTGGCTGCTCAGTGAGGTCAGGCTAACAGAACTCAATAGCAACCTGTTGATAAGACATCATCAACAAATTTGGGCCAGGGGGTGATGTTCTTCCCCATCTGGAAAGACTGTAGAGGAAGAAATGGGATGGCATGGCCTTGTGCCACCCATTTTGTCCTGCCTCCTGCTCTTCCCCAGAGCTGGTGCTGGCACGATGCTGCGGTGGGGCTTTCTGTGGGCGGCTGCATCGTGCAGCATTTCCCCAGTGCACCTTATGGCTTGAGATGACACAAGCAGGTGGACTTGTAAGATAACATGGAGAAAATACGTTCCATGTAAATGGACGCTGACCTGGGGTGCTTAGCTCAAGGCCAAGCACTGGCTTGTGTTTGGCAGGAGGAGGACTGAGGGGATGACTCCAGCCTGAAGTTTTACAACATCTTTCTATTTTTGCCCAGCTGACATTAAGCTCTTTTCAGTAGCTCATCGTTGCATTTCCCCTTTGCCACGTCTGTTCTGTCAGGAAACTTGCTGGCTGCTTTACTGCCTTAAAGGTCCAACTTTTCTGCTATTCTCTTCACATCTGTACAGTCATTTGTCCTTTTCCTTCTGAATCAGAGCACCAATCCAAACAACTCTGTGAAATACAGTCTATTATCCCTTTTCTCCACAAAGCGGTTTTGACTCTTCATATGTAATGCTCTATATAAAAATAAAACACATTGTGCTGCCTTAATAGCATAATTCTTAAACAGTTATGGCCTCATTCTCCTTCATTCAAAGTATATAATTCCCATTGACAGTAGTAGGAATGCTGCCAACACAATGATGAATGAGTTCCCATGATAAAAGGAGAAAAACACTGAAAGGTCCAATTCTGCTCTTCATTAGGAGGAAATGAAGGTGTAACAGACAAAAAAGATAGAACTAAGACAAAAAAATTCTGTGGAACAGTTTCACACTAACCAGGCAGTAGGTTGCTAACTGAGCAATCATTGGAGTTGACCTTAATCTGGCAGGAGTCTAAATGAAGAGCGGTTTTAATAACATAAGTAGCTCCGTGTCTCCGTGGAAGAGCTTAGAATCGGTCCTCAGAGCTGTGCATCCTCCTGAACTGGAAAAGGTTGCTACGGCTGGTCCTCTGCTTCTCTTACCTGGTACGTGGGGATCTCAGTAAGTGTTTCAAGAACATGCCCTTTGAAAATATCCCAAACATTTGTCCTTCACAGCTAGACATCATGTGGATGTTGTATGTGCCATATTAAAAGGCAGGGAGTAGGTAGCATTATTTCTACACCTTAGAACTCAACAATGGGGCCTTGGCAATTTTTTATCTTTCCTGCCGAAAAACTCCTCTGTTTCCTGAGCATTTTTTTTTCTTTTTTTGATGGGTATTCTTAGAGTTAGAGCACTGCCCGGAGGATCTCATTCATTCCTCTAGCACCACTAGGGAAACATAACAGGCTCTGTGCTTCTTTTTTTCCATCTATAAAATGAAAGAAAACATTTTCTTCTACCTATAGAAATAAAATAAATCATATTTCTTATCCAGTTAGTTTTGTTCAGGCTGTAGATGTCTTAAAGCACATTCAGTCTTTTTGCACAGCATCTAATCCATCAGGAGCACAAACAGATATGGAGATTCTAGATATTATTGATATACCTTTGCTTTTCTTGTGTTATTGGATGGTAGAAACACCCTAGCAAAAGAAATAGCAAAACCATATCCTAAGAATATCCCAGTCTTTAGAAACATATTGTTATTTGGGATTTATATCTCCGTTACATAAATCAATAAGCAAAACGAAAACAATGTATAAGCCCCTTTATATCCATTAATAACAAACTGAGTGATAGGGTAAAAAAACAAGTATTCTCATATTTTTGCACAAATTATTTCTTCCTGATGGTGCAATTACTATGGGCACAGCACTATTCCTTTAATGCAAAAGTGAATATTATAATTCAGCCGGCACAGATCCAGGCTCCAGGATATCTTACTCTCTTACGTAGATTATTTCCTTCTAGGAACTCGAAAATATAATAAATCATCCTTTTGCATCCAGAGGTGGAATGCACCTTCTACCATAGAGGTGCTCAAGGAGTTTGTAGATCCTTTTGTCAAAGGAATCTGCTGGAGTGCACCAGTACAAAAGATCTCTTCTTCTTCTTCTTGCTATTCTCCTCCTTGTCCTTGCCTGTGCTCTACAGAAACACAAAGCACAGTCCCAACGCATTTGCCAGTGCTCCGGCCTTCAGCAGACTTGGCTTTACAGAACATCACTTGCTGAGCTGTCCTCCAACGTTTTGGGTAACGTACCAGCAGAAGGTGGCTTCTTCCCTTAGCCTCAAAAGTGTGTTAGATATGCTTTTTACCTTTGTACCTTCAAAGTCCCAGCCTTGCACAAAACTAGTGGCGAAGTGTCCGTTATGCTGCAGAAGCATATTTTGGAGCCAATAATCCTTAGGGCTTTTCCTTTGCTGCTAATGCTGAAGCCCAAGTTAAAATGTGCTTTCCCATGAAAGGGACACCTAAGACAAAACAGTTTCACTAAACACTTTCCCATCTCCCCTGCAACGTTGCTGTTCCAAATGGCTTGTCTCTTCCACTGAGCACACTCTTACTTTTTTTCTTACCAGCGGCACAAGTTACGTAGTAATGAGTATTAAAGTTAACTGCTACCTGAAATGTACTACTCCAGCTTTTTCCTACCCAGTGCCGTCAGACTTTCTGATCTATTACAGAATATGCTACTCCTGATATGTCATGGAAGACTCCAAACCCGTGCGTTTCTCCTCCAGCATCATTCCTCTGTGTGATCAGTGTCCAGCCCGGGGTACAAGATTCAATCATGCCGATCGCTCTTTTCAACCTTGGATAATGAAGTAATGCTAACAACGTCCAATTCACTTTAAAATCAAGCCAGGGTATTTGTCTCAGTAACTTCCTGCAACGGCAACTCCCATGGGTGATAAGATGTGTGTCTGGACATTTACTTTTAATTCTAAATTTGCTGCTTTTTATTTTAATCTGATGCTTGTTCTCATGTGATAAAACCAAAATAAAGTCCAATGTTATGTGCTTCAGAGTTTTGACTTCCACAATTAACTCCGCTTTCATCTTCTGCTTCCCAGCAAAATAATTCTAGACTTTGCCATCTCTCATGTATTAATCTTAGCAGCTCTGTAATTATTTTCATTCTGATTTCTTGAACATTTTTGGACTCTGCTATATACCTCTTGAGAGAAGAGGATAAAAAGAATGAGCACAGAGTTAATGTGGATTTATGGCATAATCCTGTGCTATCCTCATGGTTTTTTGACATACTGCTCTATCTCTATTTAATAAATCCAAATAATCTTTTTATTTTTTGTAAGCTGCTGCTATAGATTGAGGTAAATCAAGCACTGATGACTGCTGGTGCAGGTTCTTTTTCCTCAGAGATTCCTGGAAATTCAGGGCTTTTCAGATTATACGAGCTATACAGCTAATCACTGATGATTTGCATTACCTTGCATTTAGCCATGTTCAGTGTTGTCTGACATCGTGATGCTCAGCCTCCCAGCGTATTTAAATCCATCAAGTAAAGTATTCACCATAAAGCAAAGTGTCCCTACACCAACCTGCGGTCTCTGACAGGTTTTAACAAACCAAACTACACTGATTTTTTTCCCATCATTTTCCCTGACAAAGTGTTAGGAAGTATATTGAACCATCGCTTCAGGCATCCATCTAAGATACTGCTATATTTCAGGTAACAAAATGCTGCCGGTATTGAAGCTACACATTCAGTCCAAAACCTCCCTGTAAATGTGGCCACATTTCTCTTTATGGTATGAGTTAACCTTCAAGACCCACAGTTCAAGAATTTCCTATATAGCCTCTTGTCTGTCAGTTGTAACCAAAGCACCGGGGTAGACAAACCTTTCCAAAACAGATTGGATTTTGTTTCTGGTTTGTACCTGTGGCTTCCATTGACACTCCCATTTTCATATGGGAGAAGTACTTGATAATAAGGTAAAAACAGCAAAAAAAAAAAATAAAAAAAAAATAAAAATCAGAAGATAAGAAATGCCAAGAATATTTTCACCAAGTCTACAGGCTACCATACCACAACAGCCTCAGGATGACGGCAGAGTTTATCTTACTGCAGAGTGAAGGGACGGCTTCTGATCTCTCATTCTCATGACTAGCTGGTACCTAAGAAGCAGACTCAGCTCAGCAAGGTTTCCTGTACAGCCTTCCTCTGGTTTCTTGAGACCATGATTATGAGTACTTGAGACACACGTTGTGTTCAATCTGAGCTGACTTTCAAAATGAAAGAATTGAATTGTTTTAACACAAAATCCAACTTTTTTTTTTTCTTTTGATGCATAGGTCTTCAATGTTAAAACTCCAAGTATTTAAAAGATTACAGATCACATCTGCTATCCTGAACACGTCGCCTTTGCAAACTTCTCCTCTTGCACTGTTTAAACCTTCAAGCTTGCTTGTCTTCACTATGGGAATGAATAGGATTGCAAGAGCTTTAACATCAACAGTAAAGGCTCATGGGCTGACAGCTTTTGAGGTGGTCAGTGCTCGTGAGTGCTCAGGCAAAGCTGGTAAAGCTCATACCCCTGCCAGGAGAGGGTGTAATGAAGACAGGGAAGCTAGAGTGTTCGGGTGCCGGTGGTTACAGAGGGAGTCGGTGACACAGCTGAGGCTGAAACGAAAGGCTCTCAATCTGCTGTCAGAGAACAAGCAGTATTTCCTCTTAATTCACAGTTTTTCCCTCATGAAAAGAATCATGTCTCCCCATTGTTCAGATGGCTCGCATATGCCACGGGCATGATACAGGCAATGAAGCTTTGTATTAATCTACTGTCCAGATTGATAACTCTAAGGGGCAGCTCATAATGACCACAACATGATTAATCATGATACATGTGTGATACCCATGCTCATTATTACTGGCTTCCAGAGCGGCTCTGCTGGGTCCTGCCAATACGCTTGGTTTAGTATCTGGAAGGACAATACTGCAATTACTGGCAAAGTATGCAGGAAAATTAAGAAGCAGCTAGTTCTGTATTCGGCATCAGGCTGGTAAGCAGGAGTGTAGCAAAGCATGGGAATATAACAGCTACAGGGAATAACATATTATCTTGATCTGATTACTATATTTTAAATGGATGTCTGGATATGCTCATTTATTTTAAACAGTTGTCTTCCAGAATGCTTGCTCAAAGAGGAATGTATACGGCGCTGGCATGAAGGACACGAGACCTGCGTAAGAGCTGATGAAGCCTGTTTGGAAACAGAGCTACATCCCTATTTCATACCAATGTATGGTGGTGTTGCCCACTTATAAGACAGAATGAAATTCTCTTTATCTTGCTGTTGTACCTGTTAGAGTTCTTGTGAGTTTCTGACATTTAATTTCACACAGAACACACCATATGATGTCTTTTATATCATGATCCAGAGACCCACATGCCATTGAGTAACACAAATGTACCTGGGCATCAGTCCTTGGGAAAGTGGAATTAGTACTCTTTCTAGCCATGTAGACTATGGTAAAGATGGCAGCCTTATCCTCCACTTCACGCAGAAAGCTGAACTGAGTCAAAGACTTTTAGTTCAAAGACAGTGTAAAGCTTCCAAATGAACACATGGTCCTGTCCTTCAAGGATACTGTTCACCTGTGTGGGAAGAGGACCATTTTCTAGGCTCACTTGCAGGAGATGGAGCTGATTCCCACTGGAACAAATTACTATCTTCAGCTAAGGGGTTAACATATGCCTCTTAACTGTCCCGTGAATACACAGTAGTACGTATATGCTGAAATTTCCAGAGTTCATCTTAAATTGTATGGCGGTTTCCTCCCTAGCAGTGACTAATTACAAAAGCAACAGAGTTGTTAGTTATGCTGTGCACTTTGTTTCAAGAAAGCGTTCAAAGTTCTTGGTGATCAGCACATCACTGGGACCTATATGAAAGAAGACCTTTCTGGTGAACCTCCTGTCTTCATGATGATCATCTTCTTCTCTGCTTGCAGAGTGTCCCTCATGCTGGACAGAAACGTCCTGTCCAAGAGAAACATAGCATCTGTGCACATAGTAATGTGGTTTTCTGTTTCTCCTTCATTTGCCTTTAACAGTGACCAAGGGTGCTGGATGTGTGGTAGGATTTCTTCCTAGCAACTCCTTGACATTTCCACATGCAATGTATCATTATCAGTAACTACCATATTCTCTGGTAATTGAAAACAACCAGGAAGATGTTCAGCCCCAAGGTACCAGTTCCTATCCCCTGTGCTGTGCTAAACAATTATCCAAAAAACATGCCTCACAGCCGCTTGACAAATACATCTGTAATTTCAAAAGCAAATAACCTGAATCAAAATAATTAGGCAAATTAATGGAAGAAAAAGATACTTTGGGCTATTAAACACAGAGATATGTCTTTTGATTCAGAAGATCTTTGAGCCATGACTTGTTAGCTCAGGACTGGGAGGGTGCTGGGGAAGCAAGTCTTAAAGAGAATTTAAGACAGAAATATTTCTTTGACAAAGAAAAGTTTAGGAAGTGGTAGCAATAATGGATATCTTTCCTATCCATCAAATAGAGATTAAAATAGTATAAATAGTGGCAGTCAATGAGAAACAATTTTGTCAGTCTTCTACATGCTGATACAAACTAATAAAACTGTATTTGAAAAGCAGTAAGACAGTCTGCATAGCAAAGTACAGCCAGAGAGAACCTGTGTAGTGTGCTCAGTCATTTGTAAGCACTCTTTAAGGGAAAGAGGTAACTCCTAACCTGCATATCCAGTGGCACATGAGTGCAGACACTGTGGAGACCCCTGGACTTATGACAGTAAGAAGGGGACAGATTAAGTCTTGAAAGAACAGAATATTGAATAATGCTTTTTTTTTTTTAAAGTCTATTGGGAAAAAAAAAAAAA
>WHYT01017134.1:167803-205584 GCA_009806455.1 Tetrax tetrax | reverse complement strand
TTTTTTTTTTTTTTTTTTTTTGCTTGAAGCAGAGAACAACAAAATCAAGAAAAATAATAGTAAAAAAAGAATTACTTGATTTAGAAAATTTACAATATTGTAGGATGCTTCTGCCATGATTTGTAAATAGTTGTGTTCAACTTCTCTTAGATGATTTCTGCAATCCTTTCTGGATTTTTTAATATCTCCAGAGAACACCCTAGCTACTACATAAGGGAACATGCTGGAAAACATGACTCAAAATCACCCTTTTTGATCCTTTTTTTTTTACTTAATTAGGCTTTCTGTGGCAGAAACATTAATATTGGAAAGTATAGTACGTTATCCACAGGAAGCTATTCTTTAGCCTACTAAGCAAAGTCATTTCTGGGAGGTCATGTTCCCTGTCCAAAGAAATTAATTGAGCCTGAGCTCGCAAAAGGTGTAAATAGGAACCAATGTATGAGTTTCTGGAAAATCTGCTTGTGCACTGCCTCCAATTGGAAAAAATGGCTCCAAATATTTCCTTCCAAATGAAACCATACAGTTGTGACTTTAACCTAACATTAGCGAGTAAATTTAGAACAACCTCAAAATTCCCTTTCCCTGAAGAGTGCAATGCTGCAACTTGCAGACCATTGTAGCAGCAGGTGCAGTACTCATTTATGATTCAGACTACTACTTTTAAAGAAGAAAGTTAACCCAGAATACATTCTAGGAATGCACATAGCCACTTCTGAATGCAAAATGTCACCCTTGCTCCACAAAAATGCAGCCAGAAAGGCCTGTGTCTGCTTAAAAGATAAATAAATACAGCCCCAGTCCTTCAGAAAAACCCTAAAACTCTTCAAAGGAAAAATTTTCTAGAGGAATGCTGTGAGTGTTTGATCGCTGCATCACCAGTGGCTTTCTGGTTTTGTTTTTCTCTTAGGTAAATTAGAGCTACTACAGTTCTACTTAGGAAAGGTTACCTTGAAGTCACTATCTGATGAAAAAGCAAAAGCAAAATATTGGACCAGCTTTCTGGTACATTAGAAGATATATTGTGTGAAAAGCAAATTCCAGGCTCTTTAAAAACATGTGTTTCTTTACTTTTGCCTTCATCTACTCTTCACTTCTTTCTGTCATACCACCTATTATTGTGGTGTCTAGACAGTAAGAAACAAATAAAAACTTCAAGGAAGGTCGGGTTGATTTTTTTTTTCCTTAGATCACAAATTCTTTAATGGAAGATGTCCCACTGAGCAAAAGGGGATTTTATTTATTGACATTTTTCTTTTTGTGAGTATGTGAATACAGCTGTGCAAAGTGAGATATATTTTTTTTATTGTTAATGTAGAAGGACAGTATTGTTAGGGACTGTTGGCTCCCCAGCGGAAAAGTTTGGGGATGGAGCTGCAGAATATATGGAGGAAAGAAGAGAGACAAAATAAAGCTTAAGGAGTGTTACAGTTTTCCATCTTTTCAGAGGGTGATGAAACACTGGAACAGGTTCCCCAGAGAGGTGGTGGATGCCCCATCCCTGGAAACATTCAAGGCCAGGCTGGATGGGACTCTGAGCAACATGATTTAGTTGGAGATGCCCCTGCTTCTTGCGGGGGAGTTGGACTAAATGACTTTTAAAGGTCCCTTCCAACCTAAACAGTTCTATGATTGCATGCAAAAATCTTACTGTAGTCTTTTGTGCATAACACTTCTTGTCTTCATCAGCTTTCTTGTTAAATTGCCTTCATCCAACCATTCGACCCAGGACAGAAAAGGAAGACAATTAATGTCATGACAGTAGTTGACATTGGCTGATGGTTGTTACATTTAAGAAAAAAAACTATCCTGAACATAACCTAGGTAGGAGTTCCTATCCCAAGATTTTTTTATGACTAAACAATTAATTCAAGCCATGCTTATTACAAAAATATTACATGAGAGGTGGATTAAGTCTATGAAAAATAATAAAAAAAAGGAAGACAGACTACAGAAATATTTTATGATTTCAAATGATCTACAACTAAGTAAGAAATCATTAATGTTCCCACAGTGCAGAAAATACAATTATATGGTTATGAATCATACTTTTTGTAATAAAAACCCCTCACAAAGAGTGGAACACACTGTGCTTCTCGTGCTGTGGTCTAACAGAGATGAAGACATATTAACAACAATTTTGCCAACAAACCAAGCAAACTTAAGATAAATACAGTCATTTAAAAATACTTGATTCAAGAAAATATATGAAATTGTCAGTAGCACTGATGGCTGCTGAGGTATGTTCGTAGATTATATAATAGCTTGGGAATGAAAGACACTGTAGACATACAATAACCAGTGAAAGGCTAAATGATTAGCAGTAGATGGTTTGGCTGGTAATACATCCAGTTTGTGGCAGTCTACATTACATCGTACAATGTTGATCTGATTTTGTGCTAAGAAATTGAAAAAAAAAGGAAAAAAAAAGGAAAACCAGCAGATTCTAAGGGGAGAATGTGTTACAGAAGTGAGTATATATCTGTTTGAACATCATCAGTCATAACTGGAGAGATTGCGAGTGGGATATGCACAAGTTAGAATCATAAATTATTATTTTCTCAACAACATAGACAGAAGGTGACTTGTAGTAACAAGCTACTTGGCTGACCCTTAGTGCTACGACCCTGGTTGAGCACCCAGGCAACCTTTCCTGGTAGGGCATGAAATTCAATTTTGAGAACTTTTTTTTTTTTTTTTTTTAAGTTTTCAAATGCTGAAAACAATAAAAACACATTGTAATGACAAGAATTTATGAAGATCTGAAGCTATAAAATACATTTACATATTAACCTGCACAGAGTAAGCTATAAGGAGAGGGTCCTAATGTAGACCTGAATAACCTTGCATCAAGGTGACAATTCCAAAAAAAGAAAGCAAACTGAGCTCACATTTTTGACAAAATCAGCCATAAAGGCCGTGTCATATTACAAGCCATACAAATGAGCTGTCTCCTAAACAAAAGGAAACAGATTACACCTGAGAGGTGGGGGTTTTTCAGTCATTGTACCAGATATACTCCTGACAATCTGTTTCTTTAAAGGGAGTGCCTCATTTCAGATCACAGGGCTATTTAGAATAAAAAGATGCATGCATGGTGATATGACCACAAAAGCTGCAATGTAAGATCGAATTTAAGGATTATGTCTTGGATAATATCCAGTACCAGAGATCTGATATTTTCTGTATCTTCTTATATGACTAAAAAAAGAAAAAAGACATTGGTCTTTAATACACTACACTTTAATGTAATACAATTAAAATATCAAATAAATTAATTTTTTAAAATTTCAAATATTAAACAAAACTTTTTTAAAAGTTTAAAAATTTTTCTTCCTATTTTCTGACACAGATCTTATGCAAACATTGAACCTTTGACTTTCAGGTTTCATGCTAAACAATACTTACGTATATACATACCCCAACCTTTGTACTCATGCAGACTTATGAAGAGTTAGATCTGAACAAATTTTTATTTTATAGGCAAATTTACTATAGTGGGATAAAAAGTCTTTTTTTTTTTATGTTGTTATTGATGGGAAAAAAGAACTAGAAATTTCTATGAGGAGACCAATTGTGGAATGCTCCAAAACACATGTGCAGTAAAAAAGTCAACTGAACAGTTTAGTTTAAAGTCTTGTTACAATGAACTTTAATGGTAAAATAAAAATAAATCTGTGTTCTTTTCATAAAGTGAAAGATGTCAGATTTAGTAGGGCGAATGGCTGTGGGGACAGTCAGCCCATCAGAGAAACTGACATTCTGTGAAGGTTGAATTGAAACAAATTTCTTGATCTTTTGGTTTTGCAGAAATGAAAAATAAGTCATGATGGCTAAAACCAGCAGAAAGATTAGAGAGGTAGCATGGGAATGCCAGTATCCTAAATTTAACTTGACTGTATCATCTATTGGAGAAGTAGCCTGTACATTTCATGAAGAGTTGCTCTAAAGGTAAGAGCTGCTGTCTATTTGAAAATAGCATTGTGAAGTGCTTACACTCTCTACAACAAATGTTCCAAAACAAATTTTCTCACCTAGTTTAGCAGATTAAATCAGTAAAGCACATAAATCAAGCATGTCAGATCAAACTGGAATGTAAAAAATCAGACCGTTTTCTTCCCTCATTAAAAGTTTATTCTTATTATGATGTTATTTTGAATTTTTTTTTAAAAAAAAAAAAACAACAAATGTTCTCCTGGGAATTGCTCAGGCAATTAAACATTTAAAGACATGGTAGATCAGTAATACATAACTTAATTAGGAAAACAGCAAATCCTAGAACTTTAATCAACCTAATGAAGTTAAGTTGCTAATGAATCTATTTCTCCTCATCAGGATAGTGCTAATGCTAAAAACTTAGACAAAATTTAACATGATTTCCATTATAAAGAAAGGAAACATATTCAACATACACATCAAATTGAGAATCTTCGTACAAGTAGAAATCATATGTTAAAACAGTAGCTGACCTTTGGTTGTTCTTGAAATTCAAATGTATTTTCTGGGAGTCTGCTCTTACGCTTCCTGTCCTACATGTAAAAGCCATTTACTGGATCCATTGACACATTCTCTTCATATCCACCTATATCCACTGGAGATTGACTAGATCAGATTGCTGAGAGCCTCATCCAATCTGGCCTTGAATGTTTCCAGGGATGGGGAATTCAGCACCTCTCTGGACAACCTGTTCAAGTGTTCTACCACCCCCAGTGTAAAAAATTTTTTCCTAATGTCTAGTCTGAGTCTACTTCCTTCCATTTTAAAACCATTACTCCTTGTCCTATCATAACAGCCCCTGCCAAAGAGTTTCTCCCCATCTGTCCTATAGGCTCCCTTTAGGTACTGGAAGGCTGCTATAGGGTCTTGCTGGAGCCTTCTCTTGTCTGGACTGAACAACCCCAACTGTCTCAGATTTTCATCCCAGGAGAGCTGGTCCAGCCCTCTGGTCATCTTTATGGCCCTCTCTGGACTTGCTCCAACAGGTCCATGTTATTCTTATGTTGGGGGTTCCAGAGCTGGACGCAGTAGTCCAGGCAGGGTCTAATGAGAGCAGAGTAGAGCAGCAAAATCCCCTCCCTCGACCTGCTGGCCACACTCGTCTTGATACAGCCCAGGATGCAGCTGGCTGTCTTGGCTGCAAGTGCACGTTGTCGGCTCATATTCAGTTTCTTGTCCACCAGCACTCCCAAGTCCTTCTCCACAGGGCTGCTCTTGATCCATTCTCAGCCCAGCCTGGATTTGTACCTGGGATTTCCCCGACCCATATCCAGGACCTTGCACTTGGCCTTGTTGAACTTCATGAAGTCCTTACGGGCCCATCTTTCCAGCCTGTCAAGGTCCCTCTGGATGGCATCCCTTCCCACCCTGTCATCAGTGAACTTGCTGAGGGTGCACTCTATCCCTCTGTCCGTGTCACTGACAAAGATGTTAAACAGGGCCAATCCCAATACCGACCCCTGAGGAACGCCAGTCATCACTGGTCTCCGCCTGGATGTTGAGCCATTGACCACCACTCTCTGAGTGCGGCCATCCAGCCAATTCCCTATGCACTGAGTGTTCCATGCATCAAACCAATATCTCTCCAGTTTAGAGAGAAGGATGTCGCGCTGGTCAGTGTCAAAGGCCTTGCATGAGTCCAGGTAGGTGACATCAGTTGCTCTTCCCTTATCCACCAGCACTGTAACTCCATCACAGAAGGCCACTAAATTTGCCAGGTACAATCTGCCCTTAGTGAAGCTGTGTTGGCTTTCACCAGTCACCTCCTTAATTTCCATGTGCCTTAGCATGGTTTCCAGGAGAATCTGTTCCATGACCTTGGTAGGCAAGGAGGTGAGGCTGACCAGCCTGTAGCTCCCCAGGTCTTTCTTGTTTCACTTTTTAAAAATGGGGGTTATGTTATGCCTTTTCCAGTCATCAGGAACCTCACCAGACTACCATGATTTACAATGGACTGCAGCTTGGCAACTTCATCTGTGAATTCCCTCACAACCTGAGGATGCATCTCATCAGGTCCCATGGACTTGTGCACCTTCACGTTCCTTAGATGTTCCTGAATTGCTATAGTGGGTGATTCTTCGTTCTCCCAGTCCCTGCTTTTGCCTTCCGCTACTTGAGTGACGTGCCTAGAGCCTTTATTGGTGAAGATGGAGGCAAAAAAAGTCATTGACTCCCTCAGACTTCTTCGTGTCCTGGTTAACCAGGTCACCCGTTTCCTTTCAGAGAGGGCCTACATTCTCCCTGGACTTCCTTTTATCCCCAAATCAAATTGCTTTTGTTTTCACTGGTACACAGCGTATTTTATGTTCAAGTAATTCAGTCATTTATGGTATACATGTCTCATTTTAAATTCTGATTTTGGAAATAATCTACTTGTACTTACTTTTCTTCCTTTCAGGAATTAAAGTACGATTACACACTTCTTGAGATACTCAGTTTGAATGAAATAATTTAGCCTCTGCAAAACTGGAAAGAACAAGTACTCAATACTTTATCTCAGCTGAAGACTTCCACAAAAAATTTAAACAAGCACTATATGCAAACTCTTTATTTACTTCACTCTTCAGGTAAAGGTGATTTCATATTCATCAACTCACTATAAAACAAAAATATGGTTTATTGTCATTGTTAATCCTAAACTAATGCAAATTAACTTGTGCAAAACTCAAAGATTGCCATTTGGAGTAGATGAAAATTAAGGGTGTTCACTCTCTAACTAGCTTTGCTTAGAGAAGATGTGCTTATTGAAAACACTGGATTGCCACTAGTTCTGTTTTATCAGCAAATAATTTCTCCTTAGGTTAATTTGTTGACTGACAGTATATAATACCCACAATAGGTTTGTGCAGCCTCAGATGGATGCTCTGTTGCTTTAATAATTAGTGAAGACAATATTGATAGTGAAAGTGTCTTTGCTATCCAATGAAAAAACAACTGTACTCTTGTATAGATATACTCTGCACAAGAGCAACTCTTAACACTTGCAATAAGTCATTCCATTTATCGTTACACTATTAAAAAAAAAAAAAACCCTGCTGTCAGAGACCACATCTTTAAGAGGGGATATTTAAGAAAATCAATACTATTTATTATCTTAGGGCTGTACTAAGATTTAAAAAAGCTGTTATTCATATCACCAGATCTTTGCATAAATTAGATCATTCTTGGATTCTTTACGTTTTATTATTTACTTTGGGAGTAGTATGGTTTATGTTTCAAATATCTGCTGAGTTAAATTCACCGAAGAAAACTTTCCCCATCTTGAAGACATCTATTAACAAGGAGTAATCAAAATCTTCTTTCATAGTTATTGTTTCATTTGACTTTAGATTAAACAGAGTTTAAAGTAAATAATATCAGTAATATAATAATAGAAAGTTCTGGCAGAGAGAATTTTTGGTCAATAACGGCAGCTACTTCCTTCACTAATTCCCAAACTAATGACTGCAGTAACGTATTAGTAGAATAATTTAGTCTTTGCAAATTCCTAATCATAATTTTACATAAAGTTTAGATATTTTGAATGAATAAACCATAGAATATTATCTCTCCCTAGTTTATCAGGAATGTAAAGCCTTTCCAGATGTTATCTGAAAGGTAATTTTCAATAAGGCCTTGGATTTAACCTACAAATGTATAGACATATCTTAATTTCATTTTCTGCATAAAGGCAAAATGGAAGGAAATGGATACAAGAAGGTGAAAGCCCAGGAACAGAGAATTTACAACCCTGAGTTGCACCAATAAAAGCTGGAAGAATTTCTGCCTAGACTGTAAGTAAGGTAAGGCAGGAAGAATTTGAAAACACATTTTTAGTATATAATTATTTCACTCATCCACTGACCTACTATTACAGAAACAATGCAATTTAAAATAATTCAATACTGCTCTTCCACAGCTGAGTTTTAGTGTTACGTACAACTTTATAAACTACATACGTTTAAAGGAATTCTTCTGCTCTCACTGCTTTGGCAACAAAGACTTAAAGTTCTGGTTAGGCTACTGTTTTATTTAAATCTATTCCAACACACTTTTCCATTAGTGTGTACATTCTTATTAACATTTGTCCTTTCAGTCTTTGTAACAGAGGAAGGACATCATGGGCCATAAAGCTGAGATAGCAACTCTACAGCTTCTCCAGAGTATGATGTTTCCTCAGTTTGATTATTCCTGTATTTGTGAAGGACATGTACGTACTTCAACTGTCTCCATATAAGGGTTGCCATTACTCTCTTTCCAAGAGAATAGAAAGCTCACTGAAGTGAGGAACAGTAAATTCAAGAACTGGTGCAAAATTTGAGCAATTATTATATATAAAAACCAGTTTTAGAGACAATTAAAGCTGATATTTGGCCTTGTAAGCCTCTTTCTCTTTTCAAGAAGTAGTGTGGTTAGTTATGTCTAGATATTTCCACTGACATAGCAATATAATTTGTTGATTACTAACTGCAAACCACAACTGTTCCACAGTACAGATAATAAAATTAAGATTAATATTAGTTGTTAAAAGCAAGAGCTGCCTATGTCCTTGATTTTTACTTTGTGACAAAGCACCTGCAATTGACTTGAGACATCAGATCTGCAGCTGTTCATAGACATCTGGAGAAGTCTTGTATTTCACTTTAGGTAGAGCTGACATACAGCCTACTGATATGAAGGGAAGGGAAACTCCCAGCAAATAATAGGCTTGACTCCTAGCCTTTTCAAAAGTACCGTTTCAAATAGGAGTCTATAAGAGAGCTTTAAATGATGGTATTTCTCATGATGTCCCTCGGCATCTATCGAAGTTCAAGTTGTAACAGTCACTTGCTACTTATTGGAATTTCATGATTAAGAGAAAATTACCTACTGGGATAACAATTATATGATTAGAGAAGTTTTAGGGAGTCCTCAGGGAGGTGTATGTTGAATCGTCTGCATACATAACTGATTTATCCCTAAATGATATTAAATGTCTGTTAATAGAGCTTATATAGCCAGCACTTTTCTTGGTAGACCAATAAAATTAAAATTTGCTAATAAACACAAGTAGAAAATGCTAAGACACACAGAAAAATACCTGTACTTTGGGGGACAATTTTCTACAAAACTAAATTAGTTTTCTATGGAGCATATAATCCATTCATTGGTATTTTACGCTAGAAGAAGAAAGGATTTATATATTCATATATTCAGCCAACAAAGTTAAGAAGAGAAAATTTTCTTGTTATGATGAGAGGAAAGCCAGCTAAACCATAGGTTTAGCCAATGATTCAGAAATAAAGCTTCTTTCCTGGTAATTCTGTACTTTTGAACATAAGCATTATTAGAAAGAAAGCTTGTGTGAAATAGCATCATAAGTAAATACAGAATTTCATGAAAGTAAAACTGATCTATAGATTTTAGAAATTAGTAAATGATACCTCCAAACCAAGAAATTCTTCCTTTTGATTTTTTTCTTCTTAAGTTACTTGTAAATGAATTTACAAATTATTAATAAATATATTTATAAAAACTCATGTTCTGTTCAAAATCTAGAACAAAACAACATTTTTCAAATTCTTCCATTTTAGGTTGTCTACAAACTTCTTAATTTTGATAAGTAGCATGTAAGCAGTAAGTATAACTACGTGCAATATGCAGCTCAATTTGATATCCAAGTAGGTTTGAGTGGTAATTAACCTTTGAGATCACTAGTCGCAGGCAAAAAAAAAGTACATAGGTTTTTTCACATGTGCACCTAACATGTAAAAATATGATCTATATGTGCATGTAGATCTCATGTCCTTTGTCACACACTCCTCCTGGAATATGACAGAACAATATATGTGATCTGTAATTCTCCTTGCAGGTCTCTGAATGGAATTTGCTACTGCTTCTCTTTACTTACATGGGAGAACATTATGACTCACATCTAAAGGCAAAGTTTTCTCCTCTGTGGAGTACATATTTTCAATAATATAGATTTTCTTGAAAATTTTATTTTTTTCATGTATTCTAGATAACATTAGAGGAAGGAGAGGTTGAAAGACGTCTCTCAAAGGGCTTATTTTTCAGGCTTATTAGTGAATTGCCTACAAAGATTCATTTTGCAGTGTAGATCCAATACAGAAGTTCTTCACCCTTAAAGAATCATTCCACATACACAAAATGTCAGAATTAAACGTATAGCTTATCGTACATTTCAGTACATAACACCTATGTCTACAGAAGGCCAACTGAAGACCAGAAGACCAACTCCATCCTAGGCTGCATCTAAAGAAGCATGGCCAGCAGGTCAAGGGAGGAGATTCTGCCCCTCTACTCTGCTCTAGTGAGATCCCACCTGGAGTACTGTGTTCAGTTCTGGAGCCCCCAACATAAGAAGGACGTGGATCTCTTGGAGGAAATCCAGAGGAGGCCATGAAGATAAGAGGGCTGCAGCACCTCTCCTATGAGCACACACTGAAAGAGATGGGGAGCCTGAAGAAGAGAGGCTTCGAGAAGATGTAACAGCAGTCTTCTAGTACCTAAAAGGGGCCCACAAGAAACACAGACAAAAATATTTTAGCTGAACCTATTGTAACAGAACTAGGGGTAATGGTTTTAAAATAAAGGGAGGTAGATTCAGACTGGACATAAGGAAAAAATATTTTACACTGAGGGTGGTGGAACACTAGCACGGGTTGCCCAGAGAGGTGGTGGAAGCCCCATCCCTGGAAACATCCAAGGCCAGGATGGACAGGGCTCTGAGCAACGTGATCTAGTTGGAGATGTGCCTGCTCCTTGCAGAGGAGTTGGACTAGAGATAACCTTTAAAGGTCCTTTCCAACCCTAACGATTCTGTGATTTTATAAAGTATACATCAAGTGTTTTCAGGTGTGGGATACAAGGGAAGGTCAATTTCCTTTAACTCTTTTTTATTTTATTATTAACACACCTTGATAGTAAGAATCTCGCTTCTGCTTTGAGATAACAAAACAAAAACCTTGTATATCTTCTTCGACAGCCACAGCCAGAGTTGTAACTATATAGCTTTCATTTTCATTCTGTGAGATACTTGCTGAGGAATTGGGTACTGTCTTTGACAGCAGGTAGGGAGGGTAGAAGTTGAGGGAGAGGGAAAAACTGCACTGGTTCACACAGGAACGGCTTACTTCTGCAACTGCTGCTTGTTACTGAGGGTGAATCCACCCAACGGGGTTCAGGCTCTTCATAATTTCTCCGTGTACAATACTCTGCCTCTCCAACACAAAGAGTCAATACGATACACAGATTTTCACACCTCCATCATCTATGACTAGCTATCAGATCACACAGAACCTGTTCTCAGAGATTTAAAATTCCTCATATCACTCAATGTAACCTGAAAACATCAGCAGAGAGAGCTACATGGGTAATGAGGAAAAGAATGGCATTAAGACAGTTAAAGAAGTTCAGGAGGTTACACAGCTTTTTTTCCCATTAGCCTTAATTGCAGCAAGACACAGTTCATCACCAAGTGAGGTATTGATAATATAAATTAGCAGAGACATCCAGACCAGAAATTATTAAATCTATGGGATCTGCTCATGTTTTCTGCTTTTTCTCTTTCCATCATACAAAGTCATTTCCTTCAAAATGAGCAGATACTAACACTGTTTTATTTTGTTATTTGTTTGGAAAGGCTGCTTCTTCTACAGTATTCAAAACTTTTTTTCCTACACTTTTATTCTATTGCTTATGTGTTTTAAGTCACCTAGACTTTGCTTTGGGCAGATATTTAGTATATGTGAATAAACAAAAAAAAATAATTGAAATCTTTTCATACGATTAAGTAAAGAGATCTTGAGTTACCCACATAAGTAAGTATAGTGAGTCATCTGGAACATATTTTTAAACAGTAATAAACAAACACCTGGATTAACTTATTTGAATAAGATTATTTATAAATCCAATTGTCCACATGATTTCTTTTTACAGATTTTGAAGAGATATTTTCATTGCAAAATCAAATTAATTAATACTTTTTTTAATAACATACCACAACTTGCTGAAACAGTCATTGAGCACGACTGTGACTACGTGATGTTTCACATCATAAAACAGTGTTAGTGACTCTTCTTTGTCCTGACTTGGAGCAATGTAGTTCAAATATCCCATTAGATTTTTGCACTATAATCCAAGTTCGTTTTTGGGATATACACAATGTAGGGTATAGATAGTTCTACTTCCATCAAAAATAAAGCCCATGATTGTAGTAGTACTGAAAATGGGATGGCAGCTGTTCTCAAGTGAAGTGCATTGACATGCACTGTGTCTAGTGTTGATGTGGGAAGGTTGCTGTCTCGGTTGGTGTTTGAATTACTGAATGACTTATGCATGATTATCATCTTTCATGGGACTGAAAAATCTCATTCAGATTTTTTGCTAGTCTCTCAAATGCATAGGTTTTTTTTTTTTTTTTCTTCTACACAGCTCTCTCACATCTAGATACATATATAAGCATCTGAGCATTCTGATACATAGTTTTTTTACAGTGATTTGGTGTATCTGTTAAGATTATATGAATTGAAGAGTTGTGTACCAAGTCTTGACTTCAGGAATTACTATATTGATCTTTCACTAGCCGCAGACCAAGTCTACTAAATGATGCAACCATTTGCCAGCCCTTTAAGCTTCTCACACCAATACAATTTTTGAAATTTAATTTTCAAATTAAACTGTTAGACATCAGGCAATAAACACATTTGAGGACAGTATTTTAACAGGAGTAAGCAACAGTGCAAAAATGTATGGTCTTTTAAAACATGTGTCTACCAGTGTCAAAAGAGCTATGTGGATTAATATAGTGGAAGTTCTGACTCAACATTTATTTCAGATTAAGCTAATGAATGTAAAATGACTCTTGACATATGTAGTCAAGGTGAACTCATATAAGTGAAATAGTATCAGCAGTTAAATGGGGCACCAGACAAGATGTTTCCTTCAGTCATTCACTCTGCCAGTAATCTGTCCCATGATCTCAGGAAAATTTCCCAAATTTCCTGCGACAATAACGTGTTTGTCAAAATGTTCTAAAATTTGTAAAGGAAATGTGCTATATATAAAGTATTATTTTCTTTTACATTTTAAACAACGCTGGTAGAATTTCTGTGATATATACACATTCATTCAATGTACAATCATATTTTGATTTTATATCACTCAATAAAAACATTTCTACTGGAAGAGTTGCCTCAAGAAAACTGGCTGTACTTCTAAAAATAAGATAAAAAAATAAATACGTTCTCTTCTACTCTATAATCTCTCTGTTTCTCTTGCCTTGAGACTTCCGCATCTGCAGCAGGATGGAGCATGACAAGTCACAGAGAAATAGACTACTGGGACTACAGCACAAGGAGTTCCTTATTTCCATATTTGAGGATGAAGAAGGAGTGCTGTTCTTTGGAAAAATAGGGGCTGTTGGGGAATGTGGAGCTCAAGGGCAGCCTTGGCTGCAGTGACCATGAAATGGTGGAGTTCAAGATCCTTAGGGAAGCAAGGAGGGTGTGCAGTAAACTCTCTACCCTGGACTTCAGGAGAGTAGACTTTGGCCTCTTCAGGGATCTACTGGGTAAAGTGTAATCAAATAAAACCCTGGAGGGAAGAGGGTCCCAGGAAATTCAGTTGATATTCAAGGAGCACCTCCTCCAAGCTCAGGAGCAATGCATCCCAAATAAGAGAAAACTAGGCAAAAATGCTGCTGGACCAACTGAAAAAAAAAAAAAGGAAGCCTACAGAGGGTGGAAGCAATGATAGGTATCATAGGAAGATTACAGGGAGGTTGTCTGAGCAGCTAGGGATCAGGTAAGGAAGACTAAAGCTCTGACAGACTTAAGTCTGTCTAGGGACATCAAGGACAAGAAGAAAAGCCTCCTTAGGTATGTCAGGGAAGACCAGGGAGAACGTGGACCCTCTCCAGAAGGAAACAGGTGACCTGGTTAACCAGGACATGGAGAAGGCTGAGGTACTCAATGACTTTTTTGCCTCAGAGTGCTCTAGCCACATCACCCAAGTCACAGAAGGGAAAAGGAAGGACAGGGAGGGTGAAGAAACGCCTACTATAGCAGAAGAGCAGGTTTGGGAACATCTAAGGAACCTGAGGTGCACAAGTCCATGGGACCTGATGAAATGCATCTGCAGATTCTGAGGGATCTGGTGGATGAAAATGCTAAGCCACTATCCATCGCATCTGAAAAGTCATGGTCATCTCCATTCACCTAATCAGGTAGTCAAAATAATCAGACTGTGCACTCCTCATTCAAAAAAAAAGACACCACAGAAACTATTTCAGTGGTAAAGCAGATCATCATTTGAACCAGAAAAGGTACTGCTATTTGTGACAAAAATATCTTTCTTTCATATCAGAGTAAAATCAACATGAACAGTCTGATCAATAAATGGGCTGGATTGCTGTAAACTTCCATTTAGACATAAGGAAAGGAAATTTAAAACAAGATATCTGTCTATACATATATCTGAGTCCTACCCTAAAGCATGTTCTGGTGGGTAAAATAAGCAACAAACAGTATTTCAGACTCTTCAATCTGGCATTTATTCTATCTCAGTTTGACAAGGGATGTAAAAAGGATCAGAGCTGCTATTCATGTAGGTATGTACACATCGCAGAAGTATGTTGAGACCTGCAGAGGCTTATGCACGGAGATCCCAGAAAACTCACTTTCATCTTTTGCAACCAAGATCTTCAAAGAGAAGAAAACATTGTTGTTCCTCAGGTTCTAAGAAACAAGCACTGTTTTTCTGCTGGGCATCTCCAAAGAGTTCCATATCAAAATAAACAATATTAAATACAATGCCTGAACTATCTGAACTAACATATTATTAGAGGTTAATTAAATAAATTATCCCATTTCTTTAAAATAAGTACATTATTAAGCATATCACATAAGCTTATTCTTTCTAAAACTTCTCTTTTGTAATGTCTTTGAATGTACACAAATGTCTATAACTCAGGCATATGCAGGCACAGAGGCAGGAAGACATACACACGTGCATAATATTAACAATTTTCCCAGTCCCAAGTTCATGAAGTGTATCATTCAAAAATTGTTGCAATGAAATAAATTTTCCCAGCCCATCCATCCATCTTTCAGCTGATTCTATTAGATTAATTATTCATAGTAATTTAGCAGTAACAGTACAATTTTTTTTTCAGAAAACATGGGCAACCTCACTTTAAAAAGAGTTTCTTGTTACAGGCAGCTATATTATAAAATCAGACACTTGAGATTTCAGGATACTTACCTATTGATGTCAAAGGTCTGATTAAAGCTATCTGTGCTGATAAACAGAAGGAGTAAAAGTCATTTTCAATCATAAAGAAAAATTACTTCCAACAAGTACAAAAGTTACAAAATAGCATTAACAAAAAACATTATTTTAATTTTTCTCCATTTGGTATGCTGTGAAAAAAACCACTGTATTCAGTATCTCTGTTTATAAGGAAATCCTTGGCATTATCATTCTAAACATTTTTCAGTGACCAAGGCTTATACCTTCTGTTCAAAATGACATGACTCACACAAATCATTTACGTGCAAATCGAGTACTCTAGGGTAATGGGAAAGTAAGGGAAGCCAAAATTAAGTTACTAGCAGAGGTGATTCATGGTTTCTTGGAGTGCACAGAATCTAGGTTAAGTCAGAACTTTGTGTTTAAGCCATAATTTGTACCTTGTGCAAAATAGTTACTATCCAAAACCAGGTTAAAACTCAAATCTCAGTTTCCCACAGCTTCAGCTCTCAAATTCTTGGAAGGAACAACTTGCTTTCTCTTCAAGGGAGATTTCATAGTGTTTTTCTGTTCCCTCTATGTCACTGAGAGGGTGGTCAGCAATATCCACTGAGTGGTGACCTGGAACCTTAGTTTTGAGCATGAAGGGAATAGGAACAATCTACCTTATTCAAGATTTCT
The DNA here is from genome assembly GCA_009806455.1 of Tetrax tetrax. Taxonomy (NCBI): domain Eukaryota; kingdom Metazoa; phylum Chordata; class Aves; order Otidiformes; family Otididae; genus Tetrax; species Tetrax tetrax. Next base: position 189,675 of record WHYT01017134.1, on the reverse strand, counting down.
CTTCCCCCTCTTCCCTCCTCTGTTGCCTGCTATAAGGTCATGTCACTGAACCAAGAGCTGAACAAACCCCAAACTCTGGGGTTTGTTTTCTGAGAATGGAGAGGAAGTGGTAAACTCTGTGGACACAAAGGGTGCCTCATCAATAGAAAGCCCAAGGTCCAAATTTGGATGGAGCTAATCTACGAGATAGTTAATGCCATGAGGGATATTTAGAAGGCACTGCTTGTTTTCATTTAAAAAAGTAAATTTTATATGCAGCTTGTGATCTGCTATGTAACTGTTTGGCCTCAGAAGGCCTAACGAGTGTAATGTAAGGCACCTATAACTATATAATACAGATTTTGACTAATCCTGCCAAGATATCAGGCCTACATTTATTTCTTAAAAAATACTCAGCAAACAAAAGGAGGTATGGAATTGGGGAAAGGGGAAAAAATAATATGCAACTGGATAAGAAACAAAGTTATAAAGGCTACTTCCAATATGGGAAGGAATTCATTATATGGCGTAATTATATGAGTAAGTATTTCTATAATGGGTAAATCTGGTGGCATTTCACATGCACAGAAACAGCCAAGTGCAAAGTAGATTTTCTTCTGAGTTACAAGGAGGGTAGAAGTGCTTTGTGATTTTCCATTCACGGTATAATTTTGTCTCTTAAATACAAAGCAGATTTGATCATCTGGCAGTCATCTTCAGTGGTAAAATTAGTTTAATGGTTATCACTTCACCTTCTTACTTGGGCAATATATGCAAAAATTTATTTTTTAGCTTCTTAACTCAAGATACATCTTTACAACTTGCTGAGAACACCCAGATGCTTCTATTGGTTTAGTGTATTAACCCTATCCAGAAAGACTGACAATAGTTTTCTTACATGCTAGTGGAGTAGCATGCTCTAAAGCTAAATATTTCCTCTCTCTTCTCTCCAAATGATACAAAGTAGACAGCTATACATGGGAGGAAGTGTTACCATACCTCATCACTATGGGCAGTACATTGCTTATTCTCAGATCCTGCATTTAATTGCTTTTAAACACTTTTAAACTTTGATGTATTCTAAGATAGAACTTTCTAAACAGAAATTAATTCTTCCTTTTTGTCGTGGCTGGAAATTTTGGCCTAAGATATGATATAGAGGTTACTGAAAACGAAACATCTAGGTGGGGAAAACACAGTGTATTCCTCAAGATGAGAAGTTATCCCAACCTTTTAAGTTGTTGCAGTACATTTGTAAATAATAGGCGTGCATAAATATGATACATTGGGAAAGAGTCAAGATTATTTTTACAGAAGGAAGTCATAGAATCATAGAATCACATAGTTGGGTGGGACCTATAAGATCATCTAGTCCAACCGTCTTCCCACTACCATTGCTGCCACAGCTACTAAACCATATCTTGTAGCTCCTCATCAAGCCACCTCTTGAACACTGCCAGGGACGGCAACTCCACCACCTCCCTGGGCAGGCCATTCCAGTGCCTGACCACTCTTTGGGAGAAAAAGTTTTTCCTCACGACCAACCTAAACCTCCTCTGGTACAACCTGTCATACCTCATAAATATGTTTGAGTACCTTGCAGGACTTAGAAAGGTCAGAGATCACAGGGATCTGTCTGACAGAATATATCTGGATTTTTAGAAAGCTTTCTCCAGGAAAGACCTTGAAAACAGTAAGAAGAAAAAGATGGTATGGGATTAATCTCACATAGCTTAACCACAAAAATATAGGTGACTATTATTACTGTTGTTATTATTACTATTCTGTAGTTAACATACAGCCATGTACCATAACCAAGAGGCAAGGTTTTTTCTCCCTCTGAGATACAATGCCAACTTATTCTAAAAGTCCTGAAAAGGGGACAAACTCTAATGTGACAAAGTCTGTAAGTGAAATAACATCTTCAAGACAAGCAAAATGAAAATTTACTGTGAAGACTTGCTGAAGATTTGCACTGTGTTGAGGGTCTGTACAGAAAATAAGAGATGAAACTCAGTGCCTTTATATGCAAGGTAAAGCAGAAAGGAGAGAAAAAACAAGTTAACTGAAAATGTACTCTGGTGAGCTGTTGGCACTCTGGGAAAAGATCCTGGTATCTTTACGGATAGTCCACTGGGAATACCACCTCAGCACTCTGTAGCACCAGAAAAGAAAATCAAATGTCAGGAATTATTAGAAGGGAATAAAAACTGAAAGCTCTGTTATGATTCTTTTTAAAGTCATGTGGCAGTGAAAATTAGAAGAGAGTATGTAGTCCTTTCACCCTTTTCCCACTTGCTTGCCCTTTGAAAAATGACATGGAAGAACAAGAAATTATTCAGAGACTGTAAAACAGAGTGATAAAAGCTGAAAATAGCTTCCATGGAAGGAGATAGAAGAGGAAGAATTTAGCCACTAATACTACTGGTGAGGTAGACGATAGCATGGCTCACACACACAGAACTGTCTGTTCAAAGCAGTAATAATTCTGAAGTGGATTTGCCAGATGTCCCCAGTTACTCAATATCTCCACATTGGTTCAGTTTACAGGATGGATTTGGTTTTGTGTAAATTAGATTCCTTCCACAGCAAAACTGTACTGTAGAATCCTCTATAGTTACAGACTATCTGTTCCAAACTCTGTTAGAGACAACAGGCTCTGAATGAGGGGTAGGTCCTCCAGATAGCTTCGAACTATCTGTGTGGTGGACACAAGGACTGTGGTCAGCAAGACTTTTTTTTTTTCTTTTTTAAACTGCCCAAAAACATAAAGAAGTTACCTTCCACAAAAGACATCATTTAAACTGATTATATTTTCAATCATAGGATATTGTGGATGGGACCAGAGACTTATAGGCAAATTAATGCTCAAGTCTACAAAGCAGTGGTAAACAGAAAGATGTAGATACAGCTTTTGGCATCAGTATGCCAAGTTTCTCACGGCCGAGATAGTATCACATAGATTTTCCTTACACTTCTGCTTTTCCTAAGGCTTTTCAATCGACTACTATCAGAAACAGAATGGTGGAGTAGAGGAACTTCTGTCCTGCTTTATGTGATTGTTCATATGTCCAAAAAAAAAATGAAGGATTTTTTGGAACTATGATTTTGTTTCCTTTGCAAAAAAAAAAGAACTAAATCCGATCAAGTACTTGAGTTTTGTTTAAAAAGGAAAAAGAAAAAAAAAATCAATCTTAACACAATCTAGTTTCAGTCTTTTGTGATAGTTACAAGGCAGAGAAAATGAGGATGTTTACGAAAAATGTCTGTTCCAGAAAATGCTGTGCAGCAAGACTAGGAACTCATCTGTCTTTGGCTATTAATGACCTTCCTTCACAGCTGAAACCTATGCAGCTGGAAGAACCTGCTACTGAAAAAAAGAAAGAAATGGGATAGAAAATGTACAGGAAAGTTAATGGAACTGAAAAGGTACTCTCAAAGTACCTACGAAGAAACCCATTTGTTCAGCACACGTGCCTACAAGAACATTAAAAATAGCAAAAGGCCCAAAACAGAAAAGGTGCATTCAGTTCTGTTTCACTGTCAGAGTCAGCCTTCTTCATTACACAGCCTATAAATGCCATCTCAAAACAGCTATTTGAAGGCACAAACATTTCTCATAGTCTCTGTTTTGTACACAGAAGCACTGGATCATGTGGGTTTGAGGAGGCTTCAGGACATCTCAAGTGTGATCTCCTGCTCCAAGCAGGGCCAACACTGAACTCAGATGGGCTTTTTCCCAAGAGAACATGAAAATCTCCAGAAACAAGGAGTCCACAGCCACTCTGGGCAGCCTGCTCCACCTGTTGGTTATCATCAAGGTGATGTGTGGTCTGAACCTTTCCTGTTCCAGCTGCAGTCACCCTCCTACCCATCCCAGTCACCTCGATTCCTTCCCTGTAGATACCATGGTGCTGTTAGGTGCCTAAAGATGTCTCTGCTCCCAGCTGAGTCATGCCCAGCCCCACAAACTCGGTGTGACCTGAAAAACTGACAGCATATGTTTGGTCACCTTCCAAGATCTTTAATAAAGACATTAAACAGGACAGGACCCAGGCCAGATCCTTATGATCTTCATTTTCTGTATTGTGTTTGTGCCTGGAGACTACTACTCCACAGGGACTAAAATAAGTTTTTTAAGTATCTGTAAGTAAGAGCTAAAGATATGCAAACACAGATAAAACTGATGGCCTGGTCCTAGAATGGAAGCCTAAACTTCATGGGGGTGCCTGAAAGGGATTATATTATTTTGTACTTCAAAATCTCTTTAAAACTGCACAGAGTGCAACCTTAGGTCATGTCTTGTAATTTTTTACATATTTTTTTTCTGTCTTTCCCATCCCACAAACACAATGCTACTTAGGAGCTGGACTCCACACCTAATTAGTTTCTTACACTTGCAGTCAGTTAGTATGCTGTACAAATTCAAGAAAAAAAGTGCAGATATAGAAACATTTACTTTGGAAAATGATGCTACTATCTTCAGTAGATAAGGTCTTCAAACCTTCTATTCAATGAAACATGGATTTTCTGAATGTGTTTAATTTTGGATATTTTATTTGCTAGAATGAAAAAAGAAGGAAAAAAAAAGAGTCAAAATAAGCAAATGGAAGTATTTCAGTAGTGCAAGTTATTTTTATATATGGAGTGCGTGCATAAAAATCTGACTACATACTTAGGATCTTGCATATTTAGATGTAGGCTCTCTCAGTCTTTCAATAACTCAGTCAACAGTTTTCATGAGAACATGTTAGACAAAAAGCAGCATTGTGCTGCTTCAGTACTAAGTGGCTTTTGCATTGGCATCCACAGCAATCCAGAAGCTTATTCTGAACAATAGTAGTGAACTACATGAAGCCACAGAGAACTGCTAGAAATGTACTAGCCCAAACTCTTGTATTCTTATTAGGGCCACAGCTGATAGTTTGCTCTGACGACAACTATCTGTGAAGTTTTGTGTTATGACCTCAGATAAATCTAATTTTAGTATCTAATGGTGTCTCTATATTTATATGGCATTTTTAATTGGTTTGGATTTGTTCAGTCTTTTCTTCAGCTAAGAAGTATACTATTCTGACTTAACTAAGCATTGAAAAAAAATTATGTCAATCAATGTAACCAATGTAAAAGTTAACCAAAACTGTTCTCCTCAATTCATAATCAAATTCTGAGAGTACAGTTTGTGTGGGTGTGTTGCTATTGTTTAAGCTCCCAAATATAAGGAAAACATTGAAAAAAAATCCCGGTCTTAACCTTTTTGAGATTACAGATGCATGTATTCTCAAAGTGGTGTGGTTCTGTAGCATAACAATACTCTCATTATTTTATAACAGATTTATAGATGTCGAGGTAGACTTTTTCTTGGTGTGTGTTCATACAGTGATAAAACATGTCATAATATCCACAGGATTGGGTTTGTTCTGTTGTAAAAATGCATTTCACTCTCTTTTGAGGGCCTGAAATTATTGTGCCAAATTTTCAGTGATTTGCTACTTAGCTAAATAAGCAAGCTATCTGATCTTTTTTTTCTATTAATTTTTGTTGCTATGCTGTCTCTTTTTTTTTCTAGATTTTGCTGCTTTTCAACACTCGAGAAAGAAAAAAAAAAACAGGTAATTATTAAATTTCTGTGTTAAGGTTTTCCCTTAAACAGAATGCAAAGCATTCCCATAGATTTTTCACATGAGAAAGAACAGCTCAACTACTTTTTTCAAAGGATATTTTAGGACATTTTTCATTATCACGTGACTCCATATTCTTCTGAGATGCATCTATATTACTTTGGAAAAAATGAAATCACTTCTCACCTTGACTTCTGTGATTAACACCACATTTGAAACAGAAGTCTTTAACCTCCCATTGTTTCTTTCTCTCTGACCCTGATGTGAGTCTTAAAATATCCTTTGCCTTGATAAAGCACTTTGCATCAGAAAACAGCACAATGGAAAAATATTTGCTTCCGCAAACAAGAGAAATAGTATCTTGCTAAATTCTTTTAGGGAAAAGAATCAGTGAAAATATGAAGAGAATAGGAAAAAAGAATCTTAGAGATACAATGTACAATGCAAATTTGTCACAGCGTTAGGCTCATAGCTGCCTCTACCTGGTTTATTTGCTTAACTTTCCAGACAATCCATAAAATGCTACCACAGAAATTCATATCTTCCCAGCTGTGGTTATGTCAAAGAATTTAAGAGTGCATCTGTCAGCTTTTAAGTACTTTTTTCTTTGGAATATTAAAAAGAAAGTGGCAATAACCACTCTTATTTGTTAGTTTAGTACAAAATTAATAGTAAAAACAAAAAAAAAAAGTCAAGAAAACATATCTGAGGAGAGATATCAGTTAACGCAAGTTTACTAAACTTGTTAGTGGGAACATATCAGGTTGGGTTTAGCTACTCACCTGACACGTGGAAGAACATGTTCTATCCTGAATGAATTCTCTCTTTCTTTCTCTCTCATGTAACACAATTATTTAGATTAATTTGTTAGAATTAGGAAAAAAAAATGTTGAGAAAGAGAACTGTCTCTAACTTTGTGATTAAGCTGTTTCTAATCATCTTCTAGTTAGAGAAGACGGTGTTGATGGAGTTCCCAGAAAGCAGACTTTCTAACCATTGAACAGGTGGCTGTTCTGGAGCAGATTATGTTCTCTCTCATCTCCTTCTACTCTCAGAAATATGCAATGAAAAGTCTTGCCAAAAGATTAGTATTTCACAAAGTGGAAGTCACAACACTAGGGAAGTCAAGTACCCAGAGAGGAAGATTGTACTAAAATCCATCTAGATATCTATCACATTTTGATGGTACAGTTTTCAGTTTAAACAGTTTTTATAAATGATTACACATCATGAACTGGTTCATGCACTATATGGGTTCTTCTGATTTGTTGACATCCACAATACCAAATGCTATATGAATGCAATATTTTAAAATATATTTCAAAGGTCTACAAAAACTCTTTTTTTTTTTTTTTTTTTTTTTTCCCCCTGGGAACAGAAGTAGAGAAAAAGAGAAATAAGATACAACAGACACATACTATAATTTTGTTATATAAAACTCCAAGTTTAAATTATGTTCCTTCAGAAACAGAGTATTAAATTATGTTTTATATTCTATTTAGGATACTTTTACTTATACCTTTACTCAAGGGTCAGAACGAAATAACGATATCTCGTGTTTCCAGTCTCTTTCCATGCATGCATCTCTGAGAGTACATAAAGTGCTACCAGGAACAATTAGCTCCCAATTATCACTGTTTACATTTCCACTTGTTCTGCTTGTAAAACTCCAAATATTCTCTCTTGCTCAATTAGCAAGGGCTGATTTTCCCTTCTTTCCCTTTTCCATGGGTCACTGCACCAGAGAGCACAATAGAATCATAGAATCACAGAATAGTTAGCATTGGAAGGGACCTTTGAAGGCCATCCAGTCCAACCCCCCTACACGGAGCAGGGACATCTCCAACCAGATCAGGTTGCTCAGAGCCCCGTCCAACCTGGTCTTGAATGTTTCCAGGGATGGGGCATCCACCACCTCTCTGGGCAACCTGTTCCTGTGTTCCACCATCCTCTGTGTAATTTTTTTTTTTCCTTATATCCAGTCTGAATGTATCTCTTTCTATTTTAAAACATTACCCCTTGTCCTATTGCAACAGGTCCTCCTAAAGAGTTTCTCCCCATCTTTCCTGTAAGCCCCATTTAAGTACTGAAAGGCCACAGTAAGGTCTCCCCAGAACCTTGTCTTCTTCAGGCTGAATAGCCCCAACTCTCTCAGCCTGTCCTCACAAGAGAGCTGCTCCAGCCCTCTGATCATCTTTGTGGCCTTCCTCTGGACTCGCCTCAGCAGGTCCATGTCTTTCTTATGTTGAGGGCTCCAGAGGTCTACTCAGTACTCCAGGCGGAGTCTCATGAGAGCAGAGTAGAAAGGCAGAATCACCTCCCTCAACCTGCTGGCCACACTTCTTTTGATGCAGCCCAGGATGCAGTAGGCTTTCTAAGCTGCAAGCACACTATCTCCATGGAAAAATTAATTCTTACGCTAATGATTTTGCAGGTGAGGTTGGAGCTGTTGTTTGAGAAACTCAGTTACTAAGTACGTATTTGTTCCAACAAGTGGCTAGGATATACTTAGTATCTTTCCTACTTAGTGTTGCCACTAGCCCGGCTACGTTCATTTTCTTTAAGTCTTACATATACAGCAACTGTATATGCCTAAGAAGTCCAGCCAAAACTACATTTTCAATATCTTCAGTGAAACATATTGAAGAAAACACTAGAAGATATTAGTTAAGGAACAGCAGAATGTCTAGAGGTCTGTATAAAATGAGAGAGAGCATAAAATTAATACTGAAAAGTGCAGTGAGAAGAGCAGAGCAGAGTCAATAGCAGAGCACATCAGGGCTTGCTATGGAACCAGCCTTGCCTAATTTTCTTAATAACCCTTCAGTAAAAGAGGCACATGCTTATTAAATTTTCTAATGACACAAAAAACCCTCAGTACAGAAAAGGATCAAGGTGATACTGAAATGCAGACACAGAAATAAATGAATTGCCTTGAGGATGGGACTATGAATGCCTTGAGGATGGGTCTGGGAATAAGACAGAATTAAATATGTTCTACAAAACAGAGAATACATTCTGAGGAATTTGTAAGAAAACTTATTATAATAGACTGTGAGTTTTACAAGCATGAATAGTTGACAAGGCCTTTGATGTCACAACTGATGACAAGATGAACAAGTCAACAACATGATGTATCTAAAAAATAGGCAACTGTAGAATTTATTAGTTAATTTTCACAGAAAGGGGGTCTTATTGGATGTTACTGTCCAAAATCTCATGAAGATCTCATGTTGAATGCTATTCACAGCCCTAAAGACACATTTTTTAAAAAGCTGATCTGGAATGTGAACAGAAGGGGAAAAAGAAGCTAATTTTCTATTGAGAGAAAACTAGGAAAAAGATTTATGCCTTCCAAGACAACAAGAGTTGTATTAAGGATTACACTTTTCTAGAAATAAAAGGTGGAGAGTGACAAAGATGAGACTAAAGTATAGAGGGAGAAAAGCTGTTTCAAGATAAACGCACATGCAAGCTCAGAGAGATAAATGTGCAAAGAATACACATAGGCTGTAAGCAGAAAAAAATCCCAGCTGCTATGAGGCTGCTAACCATCTGCATGAAGTTACAGAATCATAGAATCACAGAATGGCAGAATGGTTAAGGTTGGAAGGAACCTCTGTAGGTCATTTGGTCCAATCACCCTGCTCGTGCACAGCCACTTAGAGCTAGTGGCCCATGACTGTGTCCAGAGGGATTTTGAACATCTCCAATGGTAGAAACTCCACAACTTCTCTGGACACCCTGCGCCAATACTCAGTTACCTCACAGTGAAACAGTGTTTTCTGGTGATCAAGGGGAATCTCTTGTCTTTCAGTTTATGACCATTGCCTCTTGTCCTGACACTGGGTAACAACTTGTCTTCTTCTTTGACTCTACCTTCAGGTATTTGTATACATTAATAAGATTATCCCCAAACCTACTCTTCTTCCAGTAGAACTCTGGAGCTTGCTCAGTCTTTCCCTATAGAGGAGATGCTCTAGTCCCATCATCATCCTTGTGACCCTTCACTGAGCTCTCTCAAGTATGTTCATGTCTCTCTTGCACTGGGGAGCTCAGAACTGGACAAAATACTCCAGAATTGGCCTCACCAATGCTAAGTAGAGGGGAAGGATCTCCTCCCTCGACCTGCTGGCAACACACGTCCTAATGCAACCTAGGATACCCTTAGTCATCTTTTCAGCAAAGCCATATTGCTGGCTTGTGTTCAGCTTGGTGTTCACCAGGATCCTTAAGTTCCTTTTTGCAAAGCTGCTTTCCAGCTGGGCAATGCCCAGTATGTACTGGTGCCTGTGCTTGTTCCTCCTCAGGAGTAGGAATTTGCACTTGCCCTTGTTGAACTCCATAAGGTTCCTGTTAGCCCATTTCTCCAGCCTGTCAAGGTCCCTCTGATTGGCCTTACAGCCCCGTGGCCTATCACCCATTTGTCCCAGTTTTGTGTCACCTGCAAACTTGCTGAGAGTATATTCTATCCCATCATCAAGATGATAAATGAAGATGTTCAACAGAACTGGGTCCAGTATGGGCCTCAAGGCTTCAACTTCTTGAAACCATACTTTTAAACTGCTCACTAGTGAACAGGAATTACTGGATTAGCCTACCCCACATGCTCAGTACCAGTCAGCTGCCACTGGAATAGACAGCTCTTCAGAAGAGAAAAACTATCTAGTTTCAATGCGTGCATACATGAGAATCTCCTTTCTCTGATTTGTTGTCTCAACAGCCATCTGGGAATTATGTGTGCACACTAAAGGGAAAGAAATGAGTGTACATAAATTTGGCTGTGAGATTGAGGGAGCTATTCTTTTACAAAGTCACTCTGTACTCCAGAGCTCATGGCAGATAAGAAATTTCTGCTGTTGTTCTACTTAGTAATTCTTTGCACTACAAATTTGTCATTTCCTTTCCGTAGTGCTGAAGCACTTCATAATCATAAATATCTTTAATCACACAATATATAAATTAAGGGTGAAATAATTTTAAAAATATTATCCTTCATTATTTTTCCATTAGAAATTGAAAACATACCTTGGTTCTATTCTCATGTGCCACAAAAAAAAAAAAAAAGTCCAGAATATTAAGGTCTCAAAAACTTCAAAAGTAAGTATTATAAAACATCTTATACCTCTCATTTCTCCTGTTATTAAGAAGATAACTCAATAAGGCTAACTAAAAGCCTTACTAAAGAGTAAGTTCATGAAAATTTATTTTATGCATATTAATTTCATGTATTTTGTGATAATATTAAAAATGGAAGAAACTGTTTTGCCTTTTATTCTACCTGCCAGGAGGCATATAAACACCAAATGTGAGCTTCGTTTCCAGCACGTTTGCCACAGCATGATTAAAGCTGAGTATAGGAAACTAAGTTTCTGATATAATCTGATTAGAAGACAGAAAGCCAAAACCGTGAATCAGTTATATCTTATTATGTAAACATTGCAAGAACACAGGAAAAAAAAAAAAAAAAACAACTGTGAAAAGGCTTTTGGTTATATCCAATAACTAACATGTTTTAGCAATAGCACCATGTGTTTGTCAGAGACATTAAGAGAAATCTTGGAATATATCTGCTGTATGATAAGACATGGGAGGAATCAGAAAGACCCAAAGCTCAAAAATAATAGTATGCTCTCTAAAACTGTTGACTACATCTGAGAATTTGATTGACTTCATACTGAAACGTTGATTGACCAAAACCTTGAACACCAGGATGTCAACACTGGAAAGTCTTGCATAGCAAATCTTACAGGAAAATTGGCAAATCAGTCAAAGCCTACCAGGGATTACCGTCTGTCATTAATGCCTACTGCAAGGGCAGTTGATCACATGAACAGCTGCATTTTGAGCTACACGATATAGCCTCTTTAACTAAAAATGATAACTTTATTATTTTACCAAACACATTTCCACTGGAAAATGGTGAAAACCAGACAAACTCCCAAACCTCACAATAAAATGTATGTTTTTGCACAGAAGGACACAGTTACAGTATTAGCAGGAACACTAAGGTAGAAAAAAAGTATAACAGAAAAACTGTTACATATCTGTTTGAAAAAAAAACACCAAACAAAATCCACAACATTACTTTCATATGAAAAATAAAGTCAAATTACATTCTGTCTGACCTTCTGAAAGAGGTGCGTGATCAATTTCTCTTTGCTTGCCAGAAAAATGCTGCTAAACAGACAGACAAGGTGCTCAAGCACATCCCGCAATAACTATAGCATAGACTGAGATCTATCATTCTAACTTCTTCCTCAATATTTTGCACCTCTGAGAACAGATTGACTGCAGTGTTGAATCCACATAGGAGGAAAGTTGGTTTATGGTAAAACACTTTCTGAAAAAAACCCCAAATTTTCTTTTTTTTTTTTTTCCTGTAAAAATTCATGAATACATTTGCATACAGAAAGATGAAAATGCACTAAAAGAAAAGATCATGACTATAATTAACTTATTATAGGAACGAAGAATACTAGTACAAACACGTCACTCTATGAAGGTGAAGGGAACATTGAGAAAAGTTGAATACAGTGAACAAAGGTATCACAACCACCTGATAAAAAGGGGGCTACTCTCAGGCAGAAAGGAGAATTGGAAATACATAAAAACATAAATACAACAAATAGGAAGTATTAATTCTTCATGCAAAAATCAAAGTAAATTTCAACTTAACTACCCCCACCAAATCTCAGGACTTCTGTGCTTACACATATAGCAATTCTGTTTATTTACCTTTCCTCTACATGCATTTTGCTTCTTCCATTTATGTTCAGTGTTTTTAATATATAGATTTCAGTTTTCAGGATTTCTCATTTGATAACAACAGTGGTGACCAATCAACATAATATTCAGCAGCTGAAATCCCATTATTTCCTTTCGACTTGCCTATTTTGAAGAAATGACAGAGAGGTTAAAAAGGGACCCAATCTTGATCTCTGAGCTGGAAATAAATAATACTTTTTGAGTTATAATTTCTCGTACAGATACTTGTGTGTTGGGTTTTGGTGACAGAGAGACTACACTGGCAGCTTCTGTGAAAAGCTACTAGAAGCTTCCCCTTTGGCCGGTGAAGTCGCCAGGCTCCTGGGTGGACCCGCTGTAGGCCAGGGCCAAGCCAACTGGCAACAAGTGATAAAGCATCAGTGATAATGTATTTAAGAACGGGAAAACAAAGTAGAAGTGCAGGAAGAGAAGGGGAGGCATATGCCTCACCTGCAGCCTCCCACTGGGTGACTATCTGCGTTGGGCTCAGCACAGGCCAGCCTGATTTTAGGGAGCGATGAGTGAGAATATGGGAGAGCAGCAGCCCCACAGACACCAAGGTCAGTGAGGAAGGAGGAGGTGGAGGAGGTGTTGCAGGTTCTGGAGTAGAGATTCCTGTGCAGCTTGTGGTGCAGCCCATGGTGAAGAAGGCTGTCCCCCTGCAGCCCACGAAGGCCCATGGAGGAGCAGAGATCCATTTGCAGCCTGTGGAGGACCCTATGCCAGGACAGGCGGATGCCCAAAGAAGGAGACTGTGGCCCATGGAGGGCTGGTGTTGGGGCAGGCAGATGCCTGAAGGAGGCTGTGGCCCTGTGGGAAACCCATGCTGTGGCAGGCTTCTGGCAGGACCTGTGGCCCTGTGGAGAGAGGAGCCCAGGCTGGAGCAGTTTCGATGCCAGGATTTGTGACCTCATGGAAGGGACCCATGCTGGAGCAGTTTGTGAAGAACTCATGCCGGAGCAGTTCATGGAGGACGATCTCCCATGGGAGGACCCCACACTGGAGCAGGGAAAGAGTGTAAGGAGTCCTCTTCCTGAGGAGGAAGGAGCAGCAGAGACAATATGCGATTGAAGGGAGGAGTGGGAGGAAGGTGTTTTAAGATTTGGTTTTATCGCTCAATATTCTGCTTTGGTTTGACTGTTAATAAACTGAATTTTCCCTGAGTTGACTCCGTTTTGCCTATGATGGTAAGTGCTTACCCTGTCCTTATCTTGACCTGCAAGCCTTTTGTTGTATTTTTTTCTCCCTCCTTGGAGAGCAAGACCAAGTGGCTGCCTAGTGTTTAGCTCCCAGCTGGGGTAAACCACGACAGCTTGCCAAAGTGATTTATCTGTTTTTGCATTTTCTGCCAATGTCTCTATATTTCACTAACACCAGTTTACTTAATGTAGGAATATTGTTCTGGAATGAAAAAAAAAATATAATAATATATAAACAGAGATGTATAGAAATAGATATAGATGCTATAGCTATATGCATATATAGAGAGATCAGATAAATAGTACCTAGATTAGATAAAGATAGAAATGGAGAGAAAAACAGAGATTAAATTAGCTGAAGGGTGAGAGAGAGACAAGGACTTAGATACAGATGCAGATAGAGGAATTCTCTGCCTTCCTTAGAACAAATATAATTAAAATGTTCTACGAAAACTTTATAGAGAATCATGAGGTTAAATGACGTCTTTTGAGTTTGCCTGAGATTGGTAACGATGTTGTGAAGAAGCTGCAATGATCACAGCCTGTAATCTTACATCATGTAGTGCAGCAGTGGAAGTGTCAATGCTGATACTTTTCTGTGATGGATTTACTCTAAGCCAAGTCCCTTGAGGCAACATTTGGAAAAAAAACCCCAAAACAACATGAAAGGAGCATATTACGAGTTTTCACAATTCTAAGAGGATATTTAGTGTAGTTAGTCAAATGCAGTAGAAGATTCTTATTCCTCTGTGCTGGATGAGAAAATACACTGATAATATCATTTATCTCTTTCAGGGACGCTGCTGTTGATTTTAAAAGTGCATTCTTCATTTGAATTTAATGCTTTCCCAGTTTGCTTCACCTCAGGTTGCAAAAATATTTTGCCCTGAGAGAATGTATCTCCTCTCCAGCTAAGTGTTTGTCTTGCTGCTCCACCAGCAAAAAAGTAATGTACATGCAGTGTAGAGAAGTGAAGTAGTGCACTAGAGCCACATAATTGCAAAGGAACTGTCTTCCTCAGGCAAGACATCTTGTGATGTAGTAATGTATACTTGTCTTGTGAGCCAAAAGAAGAGGATAAACATTTCATCACATATTATCTGCTTCATTTAATTCACAGCGGCTTTAATAGATAATATTCTGAACACAGTGTGCTTGAATGAGCATGGCATTTATTGTCCTAGAGCACTTACTTGGACAGGCTGGAAGCTATATGAAGGCAATTAACATTTATCATATATCAAACAAGGCTTTTATGGCAACCAGAAGAGCATTGCTGGAAATGCCATTATTCAGATCACCACAAGGAAACAAAGAAAGGGAAAAAGCTTTTAATTTTTTAAAAATTTATTTTTTAATAAACTTTTTGGAAAGATAACTGAAAATCAATTGATTACTTCCAAAATGTTTGACAATTCAAAGTGACATATCATCACACACACGCAGAATAATAACCATTACAAAAAATATAACCAAAACCAAAATTGCTTGATTCTGTCCAGAGTACTACAGGGAAGGCGCTACCTATTGTGCTTGTTAATAAGTATTTTTTAAGATACATGCTACACATGAACAGTGGCTTGTACAACTTATAGCACTCAGAGAAACTTGCTGAGATAGTAAGTTTGAAGTATTTGACGTGTCAGCTGTCATTTTGGGCAGTAACCAGCTTGAGAAAATGGACGGTAAATGTGTCAGAGGAAAGGAATGAGGTTGAGTCTGGAGTTCCAAACCAATCCAAGAAATTCCAGCAGCGAAACCACTTTTGATTCCGGAGAGTTCAGAAATTCACGTTGTCCAGCTGGACTGAACATCCAAGACAAACCAACCTGTCACCCAGTAACGTTCTGATAGAACTAATAACCCAACTGAAAATTATTCTCCTTAAATTTATTCCGGTATTTTAAGAATGAAGTTTTCAATCTAGGCCTTTCACAACATAAGTGTACTACATAGATGGTGTGCATGCGCACACTCTTGTATGCACATATTATCTAGAATTTATCACATATCTAGAGGGCATCACCTGGAACCCAAATTTACTGAAGAAAAAAGTGAAACAGAAATGATACTTAACAGTTAATTTAATACAAAATCACACAGTAATTTAACACTAAGTTCGGCAGGGAGGTGGATACTGCCACAATGTGAAAAATAATACTGTTCTTTATTCCCAATTTCAAGCTTCTATATTAGGACATACTCTATTTTATGCCATTGGTAAAACTGGGCCACACTACATGACTCTGCACTGTAACAGCTCCATGATAAAACCAGATATGCTACCTGATACCGGGTACACCAATACCAATTGGGTCCCACGAACAAAACATAGAACAAGCCACACAGAGCTTGTGGAGTCAGCTGGTGAATCCTTTCACTGTGCTAGTGGAGACATCTTTGCACTGTGCACTGTAAAATGCCCTTGTGCAGCTTTCTACTTGCCTCCTCTTCTATGGGTGCAATCAGGAAACGCACAAGAGTCTTCCGTGAATCTCAGGGCATTGGTTATGGCAGAAAGAATCTTTAAATTTGAGCTTAAAGTCACCATTAGATTGAGCTTCTAGTCTTAATTTGACACTGACTGATACACTTGAGTCAATCTAGGCAAAAGGCCCTTAAGTAGAGTAAAAGCTAATTTTTCCTTCACATGACTTCTTTGAAAGTGAATAATATTCAATTTTCCTTTTGCTACACTATCTGTCTAAAAGAAAAAAAAATAAATCTGTCTTTGCTATCACAAGTTCATACTCTTGGGATTGAGCCTCTCTTTACAGGATTTGCCCCTTTTTCAGCACTTAGAAAAGTTTTGCAGGAGTTAGTTTTGCTTTTGGGTTTTTAAAATTACTTTTCTATGCTGCATGTGGCCTCTGCAAATATGATTATTTGTGGCAGTATCCCTGTTCCGGGATTCAGACTTATGCTATAGTAACATCGAGGTCAACTGTTGTCTGATGGGATAATGGCTTGGCAAGAGATTTGTGGGGTCATAAATCACACTTTCTCAGTACAGCAAGACTCTCAAAGATTCACAATATTTCTCTCATACACACACACACAAAAATAAATTTTATTTAATTTGAAATAAAATTAATCAACTTCTAAATTATAATAAATAAAAAGCTTTCATACTTACCCTTCCCCTTCACCCATGACATCCCTGCCTTCAGACATTGATTTAGTCTTTGAAGCTATTCTCTTTTTTGAATCAAGGAGACACAACACATGGTTCCCCAGCCCATCTTTTTATGATCACCTTTCACACACACATTGCAATGAAATCCTATCTCCAGCTGTGAAGATTGGGATATTTGTAAGAACAATGCAAGAACTTCCACAAAGACAGTACAGACTTGTTACCAAAATCGGGAATAAAACTCCTTAACAGCAATGAGAAGTTAAGAAGCAGGCACTTCTTTATTGCAGCGCTGGGCGCACGGGGGATCGCTCCACCTAGCGTGCGCACCTGCCTGATGCAACAACACCATTATATACACATTTGATATACATATTCACTAGATTTACGAGGAATGTCATGCATAAACATCAATTTTCTGAGAAAACATTACATCATCTCCCCACCCACTTGCGCGTGCTCAGTCTTTTGAGTCGAGGGTCTTTTGGTGGTCTTGGTGGTCTTCGGAGCGCCCCCTCCTCAAATTCGCTGGTCGATCTCCTCCTTAAAACCTCCATATATGGTCTTGAGAACAGGTTGCCTTGCTCCTTGATCTTCCTGGCTCCAAAGTGATGGCTCGGGGCCCACTTTATTAAATAATGTATGGGGTGTCGGGGTTACCATCATTTTTAACGTTATGCTAGGCTAACTTTTAATATGGTAGGCTAACTCCTAACAAAGGAGTATTACATTTCAACTAAGGCCCCTATTCCCCCTTCTCCCCCTAGGAACAGGTTGTCACAGTTCTATGGTTAAAATAATCACCTTAATAATCTTATGTCAGAACAAAGGGTAAGGTTGGGTAGGGTCCTCTAGCAGCAAACAAGTGTCAGCTACAGTTTCTTAATTTCAAGTTATAACTCTATAACTACTATTGATTCTTAGGATTTCTATCCTATAATGCATTATCAACTTCCACTATCTGCAACAGACTGGAGTTAAACCATATTGATACCGGAATTTTTTAGGCTTTCTTGATTTTCCTGTTATTTACATTTTTCTCAAGAAATATTAATGTTTCTAAGAGGGATCCGCACAGTATCAGAAGGAAATAAAGGCAAATGTGTTGTAAAGCACGTCCATAATGTGCAAAGAGTGAAAAGGACAGAATAAATGTGAAACTACAAATACGCAAACCTGTATAAAATGTTCATAGATTCATAAAATGGTTAGAGTTGGAAGGGACCTTCAAAGGTCATCTAGTCCAACTCCTCTGCAAGGAGTAGGGACATCCCCGACTACATCAGGTTGCTAAGAGCCTCATCCAGCCTGGCCTTGAACGTTTCCAGGGATGGGGCATCCACCACCTCTCTGGGCAACCTGGGCCAGTGTTCTACAACTCGCGTTGTAAAAAATTTTTTTCCTAATATCCAATCTAAATCTACCTTCCCTCCTTTTTAAACCCATTACTCCTCGTCCTATCACAACAGGCCCTACTGAACAGTCTTTCCCCATCTTTCCTGTAGGCCCCCTTGAGGTACTGGAAGACCGCTATCAGGTCTCCCCAGGACCTCCTCTTCTCCAGGCTGAACAGCCCCAACTCTCTCAGCCTGTCCTCATAGGAAAGGTGCTCCAGCCCTTTTATCATCTTCGTGGCCCTCCTCTGGACCCTCTCCAACTGGTCCGTGTCTTTCTTATGTTGGGAGCTCCAGAACTGGACACAGTACTCCAGGTGGGGTCTCAACAGAGCAGAGTAGAGGGGCAGAATCACCTCCCTCGACCTGCTGGCCACGCTCCTCTTGATGCAGCCCAGGATGCGGTTGGCCTTCTGGGCCGCAAGAGTGCTTTGCCGGCTCATGTTGAGCTTTCCATACGCATACAAGTTTGGGAGATATTAGAAAGGGATTTTCCAGACAAAAATAATTCTGTTTCTTATAGACACTTGTCTATGAAAATAGGGAAATGATTTTAGAGAGATGTTTTCAGATATACAACTCCTGCAGTAAAGGTAGTTTTAGGGTTTTATGTTTAATAAGAGCTAGATTATCAGTCTTAATCACACAGATTCAGTGCAAATCTATACTATACTAATGAACATTTCCTCCCAAACTAACCTTCCCATGTTTATTTGAAGTGCCATGGCAAAACAACATAGTGAAAACCTGTATTATTGCCTAAAAAGAGGATTTCATTTCACAGAACTGCCAGTCTATTTGCACTCACATTAAAGAGATTTGTACTTCTAGTCATCCAAGAACTCAATTTTTGGCAAGTATTGTAGATATACTTTTTTATTTGTGTATGTGTGCATCAGGTAAATGCTCATGCTTCTTGTGCCAGGTAGGCAGATGGCAGTGAACTTCTAGCTGAAATTTGAAATCTTAGAACAGCATGGTCACCACAGTCCTCACTTCTGGCTGCTGATCTTCTTTGAAATGGGAATTTTTTCTTACCTTCAAGATAGTAAAGATTGATTTAGAGATTTTAAACTGCCAACTGAATATTTTACAGGCTAGCAAGATCTGCACATATTTACTTATCCTGATAGACATTTGCCAGGAGGCAGGACACAGGAAATAGTGTAAGTCTTGTAATTTTCTGGTGTGTCATCTCCTTCCTTTCATGGTCCATTACTCCCCTCAGCTTCACTGAGCCAGAGGCAAATGAAGGCTAAAACTGATCAAATGTGTAGCCTGATCTTTCTTGCATTAGAAGGAAACTACACACACTCTTGGTGTCATCCACTAATTGCCCTGAAAATTAAACTGACTGTCTCTCTATGAGATAATTACTGGACCACTAGACCTAGATTCAGCCTCACAAGATTACAATAAATCTTTCAGAAAACAATGGAGGGAAAAACAGCAAATGGAGGAACTGTAACTTAACAGGATTCTTTCTCTGGACTGAAGACAGTGCCTTTTTAAAGGTAAAATATGCATGTTATTGAATCACTTCAAAAGAAACATTAGTAATTACTTAGCTGCTTTTTATGTTTGGCCACTTAAAATCCGAAATTACTGCTTCACTCCAAACAGTGGCTTGATGATTCTAGCCACTAAAGAGTGGCTATATATGGTAGATTCACTGTCATTCTGTATGGTTCTATGATTAATTTGGTGCTCCAAGTTCTCATTCAAAGAATATTGAAGTCAATAGCATTGTTATATTAACTTTGGTAGACTCTGGAGCAAGAATTAAATGAACATTGATTTATTTCTGCAACAAAACAAAACAACAAATGGATATATCCCAGAATATCATGACTTCAGACACTCCTGTATACTTGCTGCCTTCCAACTAAGTGGTCAATCCAACACTCATAGTAGGGAGAAGCTTTCCATCTATTTCATGATGTGCCAGGACATGTTCTCAAACAATATGCAGGGTCAAAATTTTAGAAACAAAGATACTTTCTTTTTTTCGGGATATGAAATGAACATCTGGCTCCTGCTATTGTGAATTATTTCCTGTCACTCTTTCATCCGCATCTAAGGTTGTCAACACCACGCAGAAAATAGACATTTTTAGTATAGGCAACAAAATGGAAAAGCTAACTCCTGAAATATAATTTTCAATTTGTCCAGGTCAACTGGCAAAAAAACCTCAAAACAAAACAAAACCATAAAATATTCTAAATTTAGTTTTATAGACACAAACTGATTGAATCTATCATACTTGCTGATAATACAGACTAAGAAGACAGTAAAATAGGTAAAAACTACTTGCTACACAATGCTACCACAGAATCTTTTTGAAAAATATTGGCACATAATCTAGTTTCAACATGAAAGAAATCAATGAAATCTGAGCCTTACTTCCACAAAGTTATTCTAAAGATTTGAGCAGACAGGATGTCATCATTATAGAAGCTCCTCTCCTCCTTTTTTTTTCTTAGCCCAAAAAAATAGCTTGTTCAGTGAAAGAACAGCACAATAGAATTTGATTTTTTTAAATGTTTCTGAAAAATAATTAGTATTGCCTGTTTCAATCACATAAAAAATTAATCAAATGAGCCATTACCATACATTTGGATTTAAATTTATTACTATGTTAAAGATACATGCTGCATTGGAACCTCTGAGTTCATGCTTTTCAGTATTTATTTTTTTTATTAACAACCTATGAGGGATAATTTTTTTTTTTTTTCAAAAATATAAAACCCTAAGTAGGGGTAATTTTAGATCTGGCTTCCTGAGAAAAATGAGAAATGAGCCATGAAGTAAAGCTCCAGGTGGTGGCATTACTGATCACCATAACAATGACAGAAATGCATCTGCAAATTCATAGTTTAAGTAAAAATCTTCTCTGATGCTCTCAAATTTTTCTCCACAATATGTGTGAAAACAACACTCTCATGCGCAATATGTAATTTAATTTCAGAGCCAACAAGCTCTAAAAGATTTTAAGTTGAACACTATGTTCTTCTCAACTGACAAGGTCATATTGCTTTGTTCAGAAAGAAGTACTTCAGTAGGAGACAATGAATATGGGCAAATCAATCTCAATCCAGTAAATAACTGAGACAAAAATAATTGTACATTTAAATTTTAGAGTACAAACAGTTGTCCACCCTTAGTAGAACAGGCTAAACAGCACCACACTGAAAAATTCTGTCGCTTTATTCTTGTAGAATAATTAAATAATAGTAGTCCCCATGAAATGTATGGTAATGAGGGAAATTTGCATTTCTATTCAAATACATTGGTGCTCTATTCCTCGTAACACACAAAGGACTGAAGTGCATTAGGCAATGTAGTCTCTGTTAAATTACACACAGAACTTCCATAAAATGCCTGCCAATGTAAAGCTCATACTCAAAGCTCTGTTATCAGAACTTTTAAATGCTAATAACATAAATTAATACAATACAAATGGCTTAGGAAACTGCAGTGTTTGCTGGAGAACACTTTACTTGGTGGCTATCAGTTGCACTGGAAATATGTCATACACTCTGCAAAACAGACAGATGTCAATGCTCAGACATATATCTTTAGAAATTGTTCATTACACTAAACCTTCAGAATGCCAGAAAAAAAAAAAATGGTTTCTAAAAGCTGAGTTACATATTTTATATGTATTAACATGTCAATCCTTATACCAGTTTCTGATATCTTGATAAAATAGATTTCAGTAAGAAAGAATCTTAAAGATGGTCCACTGCCGTAAAAAAAAAAAAAAAAAAAATTC
>WHYT01017134.1:112481-150491 GCA_009806455.1 Tetrax tetrax | reverse complement strand
GCAAAGCCCTCTTACCAGCTCCTCCCATTACAACTTCATTATTTCTGTAGGTATGTCCTAAACATTTTTAGCTGCTTCCTTCCAAGGAAACACCAGTGCTTTTAAAATGTACCATATCTATTCAGGAGAACAGTCTAAAAAACCACAAGCAATTCCTATAGGTCAAAATTTTTGGCTACCAGAAAAGAAGAGAGAGCCTTTGTCAAACACATCTCCACTAAGGAACCTGAAATTCCTTTGGTACATGGTCTATGCACTAGCTAGCTTCCAAACAAACAGTACTTTGTAAGCCTACTGTCCTCCTCTCCCTTCAAATCAATATTACATTGAAAAAAAATATATTCCAAACCCTTGTTTTCAGATATGTTCTGTTTTTTTTCACTACAAATGAAGTGTAGATAATACAAGATAGGCAACTAATTATATGACATATGTATGGATGCTACGGTGATTTATGCTGCGCAATAAATGATCATACTGCACAAGAATACAGAAAACAAACAGATGAGCAAACAAAGTAAACAAAATCCCTAAGAATCCGAAAATTTCCTGCTGACTCTGGTCATGCCTTTGACACTGACCATACGAAGAAATACAATGCACAAGCACCCAGGCAAGAAAAGACGTAGTCAAGTACAGGCATTCAGTTAGACAAGTTCCGAGTTCAAAAAATGTTTCATCTGATTACTGTGGTTTAGAATCATAGAATCATAGAATGGCTAGAGTTGGAAGGGACCTTCAAAGGTCATCTAGTCCAACCCCCCTGCAAGAAGCAGGGACATCCACGACTAGATCAGGTTGCTCAGAGCCTCATCCAGCCTGGCCTTGAATGTTTCCAGGGATGGGGCATCCACCACCTCTCTGGGCAACCTGGGCCAGTGTTCTACAACTCACATTGTAAAAAATTTTTTTCTAATATCTAATCTAAACCTACCTCCCTCTAATTTAAACCCATTACCCCTTGTCCTATCACAACAGGCCCTACTGAACAGCCTCTCCCCATCTTTCCTGTAGGTCCCCTTGAGGTATTGGAAGACCGCTATCAGGTCTCCCCAGAGCCTCCTCTTCTCCAGGCTGAACAGCCCCAACTCTCTCAGCCTGTCCTCGTAGGAGAGGTGCTCCAGCCCTCTGATAATCTTCGTGGCCATCCTCTGGACCCTCTCCAACTGGTCCATGTCCTTCTTATGTTGGGGGCTCCAGAACTGGACGCAGTACTCCAGGTGGGGTCTCACCAGGGCAGAGTAGAGGGGGAGAATCACCTCCCTCGACCTGCTGGCCATGCTCCTCTTGATGCAGCCCAAGATGCAGTTCGCCTTCTGGGCCTCAAGGGCGCATTGCTGGCTCATGTTGAGCTTCTCGTCCACCAGCACTCCCAAGTCCTTCTCCTCAGGGCTGCTCTCAATCCATTCTCCACCCACCCTGGATTTGTGCCTGGGATTGCCACGACCCAGGTTCAGGACCTTGCACTTGGCCTGGTTGAACTTCATGAGGTTGGCACGGGCCCACCTCTCCATCCTGTCCAGGTCCCTCTGGATTGCATCCCTCCCTTCCAGCATGTTGATGGCACCACGCAGCTTGGTGCCATCGGTGAACTTGCTGAGGATGCAGTGATAGGTTTCAATGATATGTTTCTACTCTAGAAGAATTTTATGTTTAAAAGCATATAAATTTATTTTAAAACATTTATTGTTTTTATATATGTATACATATACATTTAATCTGTCACTTTAATGAGATTTATTACAGTCATAATGCATGAATTTTTACTAAAATGATGATCACAAATATTAGTTAAGCAAAGCTAACTAATCTTACACATTTTCGCCAAAGATTGAAATGAAATTTTGAGGTTACCTAATGTTCTGTGGTTAGTGACTTTACTGAAATAGAAGACCTACAGTCTAAGGACTCCGCTTTTTCTCAAAGCGAAACCAAAGTTTAAAAAGGTCATACTAATTTCCAGTCCATTTTTTTTCATTATTTTTTCAGATACCAACTTGAGGAGTAATTTAAGAAATAATATTTTTAAGCAAAAACAGATTTGCATAACTATAAAGAAGAAAATGAATTTTTGAAATTTGGCAAGGAAACATTGAGTAGTTTAAAGTAAGCATTAACACTGGTAAAAAAAAAAAGATATTTTAGGATATTAAAACATTTTAATATTTAATCTCCCTCTCTTTTTTTATTTTTTTTTCTAGCATTTTCCCCAAATTTGTCCCAAGCACAGTTTCATAGATGAGTTGTCCCGTATTACCCATCTACCGACAGATTATAACTCATAGTTTTCTATTTTCATTTCTAATTACCTTCTGGTTGTTGGCTTTTTATACTATAAGAAAAAAAAAAAAAAGAAAAAAAGAGAACTGCAGGTGTTGATGATAATACCTATCTTTAGTGTAACGCATGTTTTACTGCTCTGTAGAGGTTAGAGAACAGATGTTGAGAGTTGTTATGTCAGTACTTTATTAATTATTGTGCTTAATAGGAAAGAGGAACTGTTCCAAACTGATCTTACGTTTCTTCAGGGAATAGTCCTCTCTCAATGCACTAGTGTATCTTCTGTTAGACACACACATGCTTACTGGAGACATGCGGCTCTGTTTACTCTCAGTAAGCCGCGTGGTGTTTCTTACAGGGCAAAAATCAGCCGCAAAAATGGATGACTTCTAGCACTTCTATCCTGTGATTGCACAATTCTATAGGTTGTTATTAACTTCCTCCTGGATACACCTGTTAAACTATTTCTATGCCACACTACCATTGACCAAATACCTACAATCCTGCTGTTGTAACTATGTGGACATATGTTGAATATTTAGCAATCATAAAAGATATATCTTATGTGACCATAATGCTCTGGAAAATATTTTAAAAATATCAGCTGATTTGTCTTCCTACTGCCTGAAGCCAGCAAGAATTTTTTATTTTGTTATACAATTGGAGAGCTGGAAGTAGACAGAGTTTTACAGAAAGTTGCAAGAGGAGTTGGCATCTGAGTCAGGATCAAAGCCTAGGAACATTTGAAATTTGTTACTACTGGTGAAAGGTGACCTATATTAAGTTACCTTTCTTCTCTAGAGCAGCTGAGCAAGGCACAGAGTGCTGTATTGCTTTTCCTTCCCAGGTAGAACTAATTGTACAGCACAGGAAGTTTCCAAACAGTCACAGGTGCTAACCTGCACAAATACACACAGTTCATTCATCTGTGGGCTTTGCATCCTAGAGGTCTTCAAAAAGCAAAAAGATTCTGTAAAAGAAGCTGAGGAAACCTAACAGCTCTATGTCATGCTTTAGCCCCACTCAGCAGCTAAAATGCCACGCAGTTGCTCGCTCACTGACTCACTCTCTTTCTCTCTGCCCTCCTCCAGTGGGGTAGGGAGGAGAATCAAGAAAGGCAAAACTCATGGACTGAGATAAAAACAGCTTAACAGAACAGCAGAGAAAGAGAAAACGGAGAGGGAAAAACAAAACAATAACAGAATACATTTAAGCACAAAATTTACAGACCAGTAGCTCACAGTAGACCCTAATACCCAGCTGCTTTCCAAGTAGCAAAACTAGTCCCTTAGTACTGTCCTTCCCTTTATATACTGAGCATGATGTCACATGGCATGGAACAGCCCTTTGGCTAATTTGGGGAAACTATCCCAGTTGTTGACTAATTCGTAACCTATCCCAGCTGTGTCTTCCTCCAGCTCCTTCCCCAGCTCAGGTGAAAATTATTTATAGTCAGGACCAGGACAGTCCAAAACTGTACAAAAGATTAACACGTTATTCACATAAATAAGTATATATAACAGTTATTTTGTTTTGGCGTTCCTGCTATTCAAAGTCTGAGGGACCAAGTATTTAATTTCTGCATTTCTCAATTCCCAGAGACTAGGAAATGAAACACGTAGCTGGCAACAGGGTTTAAATAGAGCAGAAAGTCCCATGCCATTGGGGACTAGTGGTTTCAACCAGCATGGTCTGAGCCAACCCTTTCCAAAGTTGTGTGGGCCAGTGCTACATAATCATACATGGCCATAAGTGTAAAAAAACTTTACAAAGCCTACAAGAATAAAGACTTGGGACCTGGTTGATTAGAAATTCCAAGCTGCCTAAAATACCAGTCCTCAAAAGACCATTATCCTGTCTTCATGGTACAAAGGAGAAATACTGGCATATTTGGGGTTTTTAATCACCTTTTTTTTTCCCATTTACTGCTGGGGTCATCAAATGGCAAACATTGTTGTACTAAAACACTGCTTACCTTAAAGTGTTAAACAACTGAAATGCATCCTAAAGGCATCAGAAGAGCTTGATTCTCTTTCTAGGATTAATTTAGTAGACAGTTTTCTACCCAGTTCCCATAACCTTGAGAAATTATTTCTTCAACAAATAACAATATTAATTAATATTTTATATAGCATCTATCTCTGGAAAATAAATTGGTTTAATAGGGTTTTCAGTAAACCCTCAAGCTGTTTTCATTCCTAGGGACTGCTGACCCATATGTACCTCATATCCATTTCCCCTGTCCCCCAAACATCCATGAAAGGGAAAAAAAAAGTAAGGATTTTTTTTTTTTTTTACCAGGATTGAAATACAGCATCATTCATTGCAGTTATTAACTGGCATACCAATTACATTGCTCAGCATTATAAGTTTTTGCTTAAATAGTAAAGATCTCTAAGATGTAATGGTTAAAGAACAGATGCCTTCTTTCTATATCATGTATTTTACACGTAGCCCTTCCATGTTACATTACTTTTCATACTGAATTCTCTTCCTATACCTGTACACATGTATATATTATTAGACCTATAACATACATTCACCCTTGTATTCTGACATACAGTCTGAATAGAAATATTGGCATGAAATTTTGCTGAATGCAGCAACCAAACAAAAGATGTTTAGACTCAAGTTTGGCTACAAAATATTGCATAGTTCTGTGTCTGAGAGGATGACTTATTTTTTCTTTTACAGTTGCACATGTAAAATCCTCAGTCAGAGAGAGAAGGAAAATAAGGCATCTAAATATCTTAAATTTTTACCAGAAGAGAAGCAGATGAGTAAGAAAACTGACAACAGGAAAAATCCTTTCACCAATGGGTCACCATCCCATGAAAGTCAAGGTGAGTAAAAGCCGTTGTTAACTGAGGTGGTCTACATGGTCCTCCAGGAGGAAGAAACCTGGTAGCAGATGCAAGTGTGACTAGCATGACTGTCTGTGTCTGCAGCAATGAGGAGGGATGGTTTCATGAACTCCAGCCTGAACCTCTGTAAAGACAAGAAGAAGGGCACAATTAATCAGCTGGTGCTAGCCAAGCTATGCACAACTTACCATGTGCAGCTCCTGAGCAGAGTTGTCCCTGAGTAGCAGTTAAGCAAGGGCTTAATCTGAAGGTATTCCTATTTGCAAAACTGTGAACTGGACAAGCATGTATCTAATCAGCATTACTGAACTTCAATACTGAAAATATTGCTTACCAGGTCTTCAGAAAAAAAAAAAAAAATTTGGAGCAGTTGGGTTGTTTTGTTTATTCTTTTTTTCCTTATTTAATATTTGGGTACTTTTATGCCAGATTTTTTTTTTCCTTTTACCATGTATTTCTGACATAGATTCAGTCTTCGATAATATTCTGAAAGGCACTGAAGCAAGTGGAGGTGGAAGCCTAGAAGACACAGAAACTCACTACTCTTGTAATGAGTACGAAAAAACTGTCCTTCCCTTATGACAAAAATGTGAGTTATACTTTGCCCTCTAGCTTCAGACTTCAATCTGTATTTATTTGCTTTAGTGCTTAGAGATCATTTCAGGTTCCCATCGGCAACTAAAATGCTTTTGCATGTGTTAACTTAGAGGATCTTAAATGCTGTTGAATGTATGCTAAATGTGTTTGACTCAAATCTGACAAATCAATAAGAAGTCGAGAGAATTTATTTTTAATTTTTTTCCAATTTTTTTTTTTCTGAAATGAACTGGAGGGTTTGGAGTTATATCAGCGCCTTTGAAAAACTTGACTTTATCTTTGGCTTTGACTATAGAGAAGGCATCATTGAGCCTTTGTCCTTCATACTTTCTTTAACTTATAGGACAGAAGATGGGTAATCACCATACAGAAAATAGATGGGTTTAAAGTAAGAAAAAGGTTGTTTAAATTAAGGACTGGGTCTTTTTTTCTCTTTTTCTCTTTTTTTTTTTTTCCTGAAGAATGAATAAAGTGGCATCCACTATTGTTGCCCTAGTAAACAAAAAACAGTTGATGGAAGCATCCCTGTTCCAGATTTACAAGTGAAAGAAAAAGACAAATTGCCTCTTTCTGAGATTTGCACATTTTGTTGAGAGAGAGGACACATTCTCTGTTTTATTGATCTTCTTTGTCCAGCTTCCACAGTCTTTTCTTGACTGTCAGATAATATTCCCTCTCTTCATCCCTGAAAAGAAGTGATTTATTGCTCTGCTTAGTCACAGAAAGGAAAAAAAAATCCCTCTATTGAAGCAGTTTCATTGGTGCAAGAAAGAATATTAGTTTCTTGCAGGCAAAAAATGCCAACATGAGTATGACTCAATGATTTGGAAAGGAAGAGTCCTATGTTCTGGTTCCCACTGACCCAGTTGTTCATAATTATTTCATTAAACAATCATCGTATGAAACAAAAGAACTGGGGAAAGCAGCTTAAGTAAACAGGAATTTAAGTACAGTATGACGTTTAAAATGAAGTTATCAAGAAGTACACCATTTCCCGTTGTTAATGGACCCTACTATAATATCTAGGTGATTTACCAATTATTTGAGGAAAAAGGGTGTTACAACAATCATCTTATTCGGCAATGGTGTGATTATTCTCATGACAGTTGGCATGTATCACCAAAAAAACCTAATGCCATATGATTCTTAGAAGATTTCTTCTGTCAGATTAAAAAAGGGAAAAAAAAATACAAACCACCAACCTGAAACTAGGGGAAAAGACAGGATAAATTAAAGGACCAAGCCAAATAATTTTCCTTTTTAACCAGATAACAAAAGCTAAATAGTCCCAAAAGAAACTATTTTAAATCTTTTTACTTTTTAATAGTTGGACTTGCAGTGTTCAGCTATCAATATAGTCTGTAGATTCTGAGAAGCTGAAGTTACTTTTATATTTCCTTAGTAAAATATGAAAACCAAGACCTTTACAAAAGCTTTAATTAAAAAGATAATTAGCATGTGCCTTTCTAGTGTAGTAAACAATTGTAATATCTTTCACAGATCTGTGCTATATGAGGAATGAAATTTGACGTGCAGTAAACAGGAGATGTTTAATGTATCATTTATTAAAAGAACAGGAACACTCCTAAATGAAGATCTCAATAGTCTGTTTCACATAGAACATTTCACTGTTCAAGAAGGTGTATTAATTATGATACAAATCAGCTCCCCCACAATTACTGGCTTCCAATTTTGAAGGAGAATATTTCAAACAATTATATGTTTCACAGAAAATAAATGGAAAATAATAGCCATATACACAAAATACATAGATCTATTAATCAATAAGGAGATTGATTCCAGCCTCAGTCAATCATGTGGACAGTCTATTGGATGATAGGCAATTTTTGTAAATTTATCTGTGTAGTCTGATATGGGCACGTGTTCCTGAACAGGAATTATCCATGGGATGTTATTGTTCTTCATCAAGCTTGCAACCTGCTGAGAGTCCTCAGTACTAGATAGGCATCCAGACTACACAAAGGGAGTGCTAGAACACTGGCAGAGCTCATAATCACAGACATATCCCTCAAAAGAAAGGCTGGTTTGCACTTCCCAACAGCAGTGGCAATAGTGCTGGTTTCCAGAGTTCCTGAATTGTTTTGAAACTTTTGAATTACTGTCTACGGATAATCATTAAATAAGATATTTCTTTTACCCCGATGTTTGAACTCTGACTTGGTTTTTGAGAAACCTGAAGTTGTCTCAAGATGTATAAGCATATCTTTATGTCTATATGTGGCATATCTACATGTTTAAGCATGCTAACTCTAGTCAGATGACATGCAAGACCTAAACAATGCTGCATATTATGCTGTTGCTCTGCGGCAGGAACCAGATTTACCTAGAGGCAATAACATCTCTACTAGACTCTTATAACTGCGTTCAAGGCTTCCACCAAATGGAAGAGCAGACCTCCATAAACCACTCTACTTCCTCCTTTCCTCCAGAGTCAGGAGATGATAAATTGATCTGTACGTCTAATGTTAACATAATGCAATAGCATTATGATTCCATCATATATCTCAGGGACCCGACTTCATCCTAGTGAAAGTGGATTGTGGAACACACACTTACTGTGAAAATTTGAACCTATAAACCTACATCTGTACTGGTTTCTGAAAGCCAAAGTATTTTTCTTTTTAGTATAAGTTTTTTTTTTAAGAATTAGCTCCTAGCTCTGATGTGCATTTTTTTTTTTATGTCACATGTAAAGGATTTTTTGATTCATTTCAACGCGTCATTCTGAGAGAATAAAATTTTCCTTTCCTACACAGTTTGCTCTAAAGAAAGTCATTCCAAAACAGATTACTGTACCTTCATGTAGCACCTAGTTATAAAATACATGGAGACGAAATAAAGTCTTTACTCCTTTTATGAAAGTGAAGTCTGCCATAACCTATTAGTCATCTCAGACTACAAGAAGGATACATGGACATCTGACTGACCTGTCTTTACCACATATTTCTTAAGAAGGTAGGCTATACTATAGGTGTAAAAGATATTGAGAATACAAAGAATTACAAAGGGAGTGACAACAGTTATTTCTAATTCAATTTCTTTTATTTCATATAAGGAGAAGATGACAGATTTCTACCCCTACACTCAGAACAAGCTCATCAGAGGGAAAAATAAAATAATGTTATAGATCCAGATGAGTTATATTGCTTTTGAGAAAGCTTAGTTCTGGATCTGCAAACTCTCCAAATAAAGGTGTTGTCTTATAAACTCAGATCCAAATCTGGAAATCTGAGTCTAGATTTTTCATGGAAATGAAGCGTGCTTATGAGCTGATTTCAGCTGTAATATATGAGAAACGTATAAGCAAGAAAAAGAAGCACAAGTGGAACTGAAAAAAAAACAATACCTATTGTCTTGGAATTATTAATATAAAACAGATCTTTATACAGGAATGTTATGCAAGTTAGAAATTACAAATATGTGACTCTTCCTAAGAAAGCTTGGAAGATAAGGCAGAGCAAAATGAATATATCACAAATCAAACATTCATATAGATTGTAGAGGATATCTACAGTCCATCTACTCCCATCTACTCCTCTGAACAGGACCATGTAATAGATTACTCATTGCTTTGTCCTGCCAAGTTTTTAGTACCTCCATGAATAGTGTTTCTCTGGGCAGATAGAGTTTGGCTACTCTCCTGGCAAGCAGTTTTTTTCACTTGTACCTGTTGATAATTTCTTTGTCCTGTCATCATGCACCTCTAACAAGAGTCTATCTCCCTCTTTGTAGCATCTCACGAAGCAGTTGCAGACAGCAGGGAGATCTTTCTTCCCCTCCTCTTCCCCAGGGTGAACCAGCCCAGCACCCACCACCTTCTCCTGTCCATCTTGTGCTCCGGCCCTGATAATCACAGGGATCCTGCACTGGAATCACTGCTATATAGCAGGGCCTGTCCTAGGCTTTGCACTTCCAGTCCCTGTGTTAATTTTCATGATGCAAATGTTTTCAAACATTAAAAGAAACAAGGTAAGTCAACCTGAATTGACTGTAGGTCTGAAGATAAGCTGATGCTGCAGAACAAAATCATTACCTCTGAAGTACTCCTTATCTCAACATTATCTCTTGGTCTCAAAGTGTCTTGTGGTAACTTGGTGTCCTCCAAAACGCAGGATGAGGAAGCAGGTGAAATAGTAAAGTTGCTTACCATAATGGAATCAATGTAGACATATTTGTACACCCTTACTTTGTGATTTAGTATGTTATGTTATAAATTTGGACTGCATCAAAAAGAGAGTCAACACATGGAGAAACACAAATGTAGAAAAAGCAGTTAAAAATATTAATTTGTTGGTTGCTGGGGAGCCTAAGAAAGAAATCTTTATTGGAAAATGGGGGTCTTGCTACAAGCACTACAATAAAATAAAATCACTTAAGTGGCCATTATAACGTAGTTAGCCTGATTTTATACAGCATTAGGACAACTTGCAACACAGAAAGTCTTATGCTATTAATCCAGCTTCATTAAATTGATCCTAAAGTCCTCAGCACAGCCAAATATTCTAGGAGGCTAAATTTAAATGGATGGCTTTTCTAATGGATACTGTCAAAACACAGGGAGTAAAGGAAAGAAAAATTCTCACACACTCACAAAGAAAGTTATGCGGGATCTCTTTACTTCTAAAATACCCTTAAAAAAAAAAAAAAGAAATCTTTATATACTTTTTATACTTTTTAAAGTAGAATGGTAAATATATATTGAAAAATAATTTTGACATCAGGACAAAGTTCAAGGAAAATGTAGTATTTGAGACGTAATCTATATGTCCATAATGCTTATATGTATATGCATAAATACATACACATATATATAAGCACTTTGTTTATGTAAAAACACAGTCAACTAATTGTTTCTGGTACACTCACAGAATTTGTTTCCTGTTTTTCACATTTTCCTATTATTCATTTACTCACCACATTTTATATTCTTTGTGGAAATTTTGATCCTGTGGGGAACAGAAATCCAGTTGCTTTATAGATTCAGCACAAACATTAAACATGAGCAGAATGTTTTTGGTGCCCTTTCTTGATTCTGATGCCTGGACCTGAGAGTTGTCTGCAAGTCCTCATCTCGCAGAGCTCTGCTACTGGCTTTCCTGCTACAAGAAGTTCTGTTGTGGCATGTCACACCACGGCCAGATACCTCTGTCTGGTGAGTGTTAACCTCAAGCACTTCCACAGTGTGCTAACAACATCTGGCAATGATCTAGAGGGGTTATTTGAGAAACGAAGATGTTTCGATTCTTTAAAAGGTTCCACGGCTTTGCAATTGCTTAGCTCAGCTTAAGTTACAAGTTATTCTGGAAGCCAGAAGACTGTTTCATTAAAGTATAGAAGTGAGATTTCCTATTATCCATTTCATTGTCAGGCATGAGTTAATCAAGAGAAGTGCAGATGCTATGTCCTGTTTGTTCCTCTCTCTCTAGATTGCCTGATGAAGTGCACTCGCTTTTCAGGGGACATGAATATGCTCCCCAGTCTATGAGTCCTGAAATGCAGTATGGGTAAATAATCCAAATTTCATAAATTAGAGGTGACATTTCTGAAGTTATTGATTTAGTGATTGTGGCTGCAGTTTGTGCATCCACACTGCAGTACAGTTGTTGTGCAGGATTGTTGTGCCCTAGAAATATATTTCCAATACAGATACTATGGCTGTATGTTGGTTGCACAGCTGGATTAAACTCTTCTGTGTGTATCCTGCTTTCCTTGTAAGGAAATTTAAATGCACAAGCATAGACTTAGCTAAAACATCTACTGTTTTGGATAGTGCAAGGGCCAGGATTGAAGGACGCAAACCAGAACATGCGTTGCACATAAAACAGGCATAGTCACCAGCTTTCAAGATGGGTTACTATCTGATGGACCAGATCTACTTCATAAATACCATTAAAACAATAGGATTTAGTTACTTAAATTGACTGAAGAGCTGAATCTAAACATCTAGGCTGGTTTTGAATGCAGGATTAGTACATATTAGCATACATTCTTTCCAGTGGACTATGACATCAGTAATCCACCCAAATTCAATATTTGGGTTCATACTCACATACAAATGTGATGACTAGAGATCCACTCTCTAAAACATTGTTCAGTCTTTTGGTGATCACCCAAATGGCCTCATAAATCAATGAATTCCCCTTTCAAAAAGCTCTTTAATGAACTAGTAAGAAAAGTAAAAAGAAGAAAAAATAGCTATACATGGAAAGCTGACAATATGTAACAGTTTCTGAAGACGAATATATGGTCTCTTTACGTATTTTTTAAATCATCAGGAAGCTTAACTACATAATTCTTAATCATAACAGCACATTATATTTTTTGTACAAAACAGAGTTTTATAATATCTAGGTGCTAAATAATCTATTAATTACCTTCCCTTCTAGCTACCAAACAATACTGGGAAGAAGATTTATGGGTTGTTTTTTAAAGGTGAAGTGATCCTTCAGTAACAAAAGGTTCAGTAACACTGCTCTAGAAAAGAAATTCTTAACCATGAGGACTTTTGAGAGGACAGGAGCATTGACAAATGTCACATTTTTCCCCAGTCTCCTCTATCCTAGGTATATAATTTGGTAAAAGATTTAATAATTTTCTTGAAACTGAAGGGCATACTGAATTACCTAATAATTTCCATTTAACCAGTATGATTAATGTATTTATTAAATTAATTTGAATTTTAAATACTACTGTGCAAGAGTATATTAATTAAATTTAATTAGAGTAATCTTCTCTGCTACAGTAGTTCTCAACCCTTCTCCCGCTATATTTGCTTATTGAAAAATCTCTGTTGTAAGATAATGAGTTTATAAGTGTTGGACTATGTATTTTTTCCTCTTACTTTTCTTGATGCAGCCCTGTTGATTTAATTGCAACAGACTTGTTTGTTTATGCCTTGGAGGAGAATGAGATCCAACAGCAGTGGGAGCTCTCAGTCAAATGTTAAAGGCAATTTGCAGAAAGTCTCACCTGACCTCGAGCCCAGAATCTGGCCAACTTATGGACCAGTGCCAGTTTGGTCACATCCCTTGGTAAGCATCTCCCGTGACAGCCTCCACATGCATACGCAACCCCGTCCCTTTCACACTGCTTCTGGGAACCCAGGAGAGTGACGGAACTCACATCCTCAGCCAACCCATCCCATATGCTATTTCAGAAAGTATCCACTACAGGTATTTATCATAATAGCAAAGATAGCCAAAACCAAAACCAGAGTATCAGTAAGTGCTGGTTTATGTTCGATATCCATTTTAAATTCTTCCTGTCACAAAACTGTCAGTGACACACACAACAGGCATTTGATCTCTCTTGTATAAAATGTTAACCTTTCATTGGGATGCAGTTAAATTTTTATAGAGTATATTTTCTTTCAGAAAGCAGCACCATGGTTACCAGCCAGTGAAGGGGAACCCAGCCTCTTTCATGGTGAAGACAGCAGGATGCTGCTGCATGGAACTGGTTTTCCCTCTCCCTCTCCTCCGTATTTCTTCAGCATACTGATCAAATTATTTCAACTAATGGTTCACGCCAACCACTGTGTCTGCCTTACAGTTTTCTAATGCACAGTATGAATTAGAAAGGTCCCATTTTGAGGTTGAGTCAATCACTCATCTTTGAACTGTTAAATAGAGGTTAAGATGCTAAACAATGTGAAAGTGCTGTGAAAAGAGAGAAATGGTAAAAAAAGTCATTTCAGAGATCCTGAAATGACTGTACCACCGTCTCACCTCCCAAGGGCACCGTGAAGATAAATGCACTGCTCATCACTGAAGCGCTCAGGTACAAGGAGATTAATAAATCTGTTGTCGGGGGAGTATATGAAAAACGTGTGGAAAACAAGGCTTGGACCACACACTGAGGAAATTAGCAAAATGCAGCCTAGCAACCCAGGGTTTTTTACTACCTTTTGTTCTGAAGTGGTGAGCAAGTGTGTGGAAATAACATGACGCTTCAGTTTGCATCACATGCATATGTCAAGGAAGCCACAATGAAGTTCTCCAAGAAGACTTAATTCAGAATGTTCATCATTTTTGAAGGTTTGATTTTGCTTCCAGATTTACATTTTAGTGTGTCTACATGCTGAGGCTCTCATTGCTTTCTCAAGTGTACTATATGTTAAAGGCTACTCTCTGCTGATTTTTAGACTCTGAAACACAGTTTACTTCCATAATAACCTTGGATGTCTCAGATCCTAAGGCAATACAGAAACAGGTTGATCCTGTCAATGTCAGTGGGGCTACACCAATTTATGTCTGTGAAGGATATGACCCTGAAAACTAGGAGCTAATTTGACTTTGATCACAATACACCAATCTGCAGAAGAAAATAATCTGTCAAGTCTCAACAGAATTATCTCAACTCACACTTTAGTTCTCCAGTAGCTCACCTGCTCCTTTAATTCAGTCACTTTGAATAAATCAAACCAATTGGCACATGAATGGCTTATTTTTCAGATCAATAATTTTCAGAGGGATGGGCTTGAAGTAGTAATATTTTATGTAAAAAATAACTTGAAATATGAAGTCTCAAAAAAAGAAGGGAAAAAGATTTAAAATATTATATAGACAAAATCAGCTTGATTTTTCTATATTAACAACATACGTTACATGATTCATTACAGGATCTCAATTCTGTAATATGAGACTCATCTCTTCCATTTGGAGTCAAAATAAGTTACAAATACTGGTGGGAAATTTTTTTTATTTTAAGCGCTTGTGCTGGCCTTACGTAAGTCACTATCCAAGTACTTTAGTGTTTCCATGTGCTCAACACATTCAATAATCCTTGACATGTTGCACATCTGAGATCTACAGCTAAAATTTTATTGTGTAAGAGCAAAGTCATACTACTGTTACCAAGCATAGTTGTGTAAGTATGTGCACATATGCGTGGGAGATCCTGCTAAGGTTTTTATCTTTTTCACTCAGTGTCACAGAGGCAGAGATATAAAACACCCTTATTACATGATTGGGGTCTATACAGGAACTTTTGACATAGACTTCTCAGTGAGTAGCATAAAACCCTCTAGTATCATCCGGTGTGGAGCCCTTGACAGCTATTATCATTTAAAAAAAAATATATATACCACTTTTTCTGCCTTCTTCGTAATAAAAATTAATGTATTTTAAGAAAACTTATACTGCTTATATTAGCGATATAAGGAGAAGAATTGTAAACAAAATTTCCTACAGAACTGCATAATAACCTGCCAGAGTTACCATTCTTTGCGTAGCAGTTTTATATGAGTTATTTATTTTAAAAAGCTTTCTTTCAATCATAGAATCACAGAACGGTTAGGGTTGGAAGGGACATTTAAAGGCCATCCAGTCCAACCCACCTGCAAGGACCAGGGACATCTCCAACCAGATCAGGTTGCTCAGAGCCCCGTCCAGCCTGGCCTTGAACGTTTCCAGGGATGGGGCATCCACCACTTCTCTGGGAAACCTCTGCCAATGTTCCACCACCCTCACAGTAAATAATTGCTTCCTTACATCCAATCTGAATCTACCTCTTTTTGTTTTAAAACCACTACCCCTTGTCCTATTACAATAGGCCCTGCCAAAAAAATTTTCTCCCTGTCTTTCTTATAAGCCCCTTTAGGTACTGGAAGGCCTCTACAAAGTCTCCCCAGAGCCTTGTCTTCTCCAGGCTGAACAGCCCCAACTCTCTCAGCCTGTCCTACTAAGAGAGGAGGTCCAGCCCTCTGATAGTCTTCATGGCCCTCCGTTGGACTCTCTCCAGCAGGTCCATGTCCTTGTTCTGTTGAGGGCTCCAGAGCTGGACACAGTACTCCAGATGGGGTCTCATCAGAGCAGAGTAGAGGGGCAGAATCACCTCCCTCGACCTGCTGGCCACACTTCTCTTGATGCAGCCCAGGATGCCGTTGGCTTTCTGGGTTGCAAGCGTACCTTGCCAGCTCATGTTGAGCTTCTCATCTGCCAGCATTCACAAGTCTTCTCATAAGGTCTGCTCTCAATCCATTCTTCACTGAGCCTATATTGTGCTTGAGATTGCCCCAACCCATGTGCAGGACCTTGCACTTGGCCTGGTTGAATTTCATGAGGTTAGCACAGGCTCACCTCTCCAGCCCGTCCAGGTCCCTGTGGATGGTATCCCTTTCCTCCTGCGCGTCTACATTTGAATATATTTTAAGCAATAGACTGCACGCTGACATTTAGTAGTTAATTTCTAATGCAAATATAGATGTTGTAGCCATTTTGTTTTAAAGAATAGTTGGTAAATGACATCTGCTGGTTTTCTAGAATGAAACCAAACAGGATGTAAACATACTGGTGAGGGAAGACTTATAGACTAGTGTTCCTGAAGCCTTGTTTATTTTCCAGCTCTATCAGGTGCACTAACAAAACTTACTACCTTCCCCTACAAACTGTGACATGCTGCAAAATGTGGAGGACACAATGACAAACTGTGCAAACTGGATATGAACTAGACAAAAGGCCTCCTTCTTCTTTTGTGTCTTCCTCCAAAATTGTAGCAGTTAATTAAGACTTCAGACAAACAAACCAACCATTGATGTCATCACAGACGTGTTCACATACACACACACACACACACACACACAGGTGTCCACATGCACATACACCCTTCTAAATCCAGCTTACTTGCCACCCTAACCATCACTGTTCAGCTACAGCTTTCCTCTCATTCATCATATCCATTTTTATTTTCAACTGTGTTCTTCTCTAAGGATGCTAATATTTTTTTTCATTTACTTTGCTCCATTTTCAAGTATCTTTCCTTTCTTCCTCTGCACAAGCTGATATTTCCATTAGAAACTGCGCCTAAATGTCAACAGCAGCACCTCTCTCCTGGGAGTAGGGTTAACATACCTAAGCAATGCATAGATCCCTGCTTTATTCTCTGTATTAAAGATACCAAGAAAAGAAGTCCTATGATAATTCTACATATTTTTAAGTAACAGAAGTAGCAAGGGAACGAGGTTTTGTCAAGGTTCCACATTGTATATAACAAAATATACTCTCTTACTTAGGCTAAGCAACATTTTACTTTGAGAAGTCAGAGTGATACCTAACGGAGTTCCGTACAAAGTAAGATACGCCTCTCAGCACAAGACCAAATTCTATTTCCTGATGGAAAATACCGTTATATAATCCCTGACATGGTTCCTCACATAGTTTAAGTTTTTAAATCTAAGGCTACATCTTTCTTGCACCTAGAATGTGTCAGAACAGCTCTTCTTCTACCTTTCCAAGCTATGCTCTGGGATGTTCAGCTGTGCTGTGGGGAAATCCTCATTGCCAGAAACAGAATTTTCTTCCTGTGTCTACACTTTCTACTTTGTGAAAAAAAAAAAAAAAAAAAAAAAACAAAACCAGAAAAAAAAAAGAGAAATTATGAACAGCCAATGTATATGCAGGTTCTGAACTCGTGAGGCTTCTACAATTTTATGTTATTAAGAGCTAACAGGTGGGTGGAAAAAATAGCTCATAGATTTTAATCTGCCGCATTAGTCATACCATTAAGTCTTTTTGTACCAACAGTACTAATGAGATGCAGCAATTAAAAAAAAAAAAAAGAAAAGAAAAGGATAGAGAAAAAGGCGTTTCTTATCTCTCACAGATCAGGTTGCAGTAAAAATACAACATGGTAGTATTGAACTTGCTATTGCCTCTCAGGAATAATAGTACTTCAAATATTCAGAGGCACAGAAAGCAAACTTATAATCCTAGAATCACGGAATAGTTTGGGTTAGAAGGAACCTTTAATGGTCATTCATCCAGCCCAACCATCCTGCAAGGACCAGGGACATTTCCAACCAGATCAGCTTGCTCAGAGCCCCGTCCAGCCTGGCCTTGAATGTTTCCAGGGATGGGGCATCCACCACCTCTCTGGGCAACCTGTGCCAGTGTTCCACCACCCTCACTGTAAAAATTTTTTTCCTTACGTCCAGTCTGAATCTACTTCCCTCTGTTTTAAAACCAGTACCCCAAGTCCTATCACAACAGGCCCTACTGAAGAGTTTCTCCCTATCTTTCCTTTAGGCTTCCTTTAGATACAGGAAGGCCACTAGAAGGTCTCCCCAGACCCTTGTCTTCTCCAGGCTGAACAGCTCCAACTCTCTCAGCCTGTCCTCATAGGAGAGGTCCTCCAGCCCTCTGATCATCTTCATGGCCCTCCTCTGGACATTCTTTAAAGAAGAGATGGCCAAAATTCCCCAAACTGTTAAAGATACATAAAACCTGTATAAAGTCACAAATATTAGCTAAATATTAACTTACTTCTGAAAGAAGTCCTATGGTCCCCAAATTCATGTCAAGTACATAAAATAAAAGATTTGTTTACATTAGGAGTTATAAACTACAAACAAGTGAACAACCAAGGTTAACATCAGCTCTTTTGTGGTAGCTCAGAATGTATTATTCATTGCTGCTAAGGGAAAGTACATAAATGTGTAAATCAGAGGAGGATAGACATGAATGCAAAAATAAGTGTGCATATCATTAACTTCCTCATCCTCACTCCTACTTCTAATTTCAACAAGAGGTACATTTGTCTGGCTGCTGTGCAGTATTAAAGGGTTTTCTTTACTTCAGGGGCTGAGAAAATATGCATGCCTATCTTGCAAGCCAATAGACCATGTCAGCTTCAGAAATTGGAGAGAAGCCACAACACCCCAGTGGGAAAGTGTTGCTCATCTATACCACAATGGAGAGACAGAAGGTAACAGCTAGTTGGCAGCAGGGTAAGAACTTTGGGGGCTAAACTCCCTGAAAGTCCACATTTCACTGAATGATCTATCAAAACTATTTTTTTCCTAAATCTGAGTTAATTTCCACTGTTGCAGCTGTTATTTCACTGTCATCTATGGTTGCTAATTGCTACATAAATTTTCATGTTTTCTGCATAGACACTGGTGTATCATTTTCCTCTTTGTTTCAATTGTCTTGTGTCTCAGTGAGCCTCGGGTTTCAGTATCTCTTGCATTTCATAGCACGTAACAGATGAAACTGTCATTTGTCTACTTGTAGAAGTTTAAAGCAGACCATTCTGCACAAAATTCTACCCATAAAAACAAATTACTTTCTGCATTTCATTCAAAACCTATTGGACCCCTCAGATTCCCAACAGTGTTTGAAACCTCAGGTTCGTTCAGATCTTCAAATAAACTCCTTATAAACTGCTCCCAGTCCTTGAAATGTCCATGCATGATTTTAGCAAATGTGGGGATAGGAAATTATCATAGCTCAAGTTATGGAGCACGTAGTTACCTGAGACTTGGGACTTCCATGCACAAACTGGAACCAGCTTTATCTTGTTTCTTCACATTGTGAAGTCCTGTGGACAGGGATCTGCAGGCACATCTACCTAGCAAAAAAAATCTCCACACGTGGGTGGTAGGTGTTGTTATCTTACATACGATATGCTGTATCTTCCTCTTTCTCTCTTGGAAGGGCCTAAGGAGCTACGTGCTATGTTAAAAAATCCCACATCCTTGACTGCAGCTGGATGCTGTGAGAATCATGTAATATTCAGAGCAGACCAGCAAATCATAACACTTCAGTTGTACCATCCCATAAAATGGGTGATGGAGGTGTAGATTGTCAGCAGCTGGGTTTTTTTTTTTTTTTTCAGATCAGGATATGCAGCCACCATGGTCAGATGGAGATCACTTTGCTTACCCAAGATGCAATATGTTCCTGTGCCATCATGTTTTGTGAGCAAATATACAACATCCAGGGCTAAGGATTAATTTAAATTGCTGTGATTTCTGTCAGTAATTTTCAATTTTATTCTGATATGAATCTTTTCAAGAGTCCCTCATTGCAACTAAGCAGGCATGCTTCCAAATGCTTCTCAAATCAGTGTGTTTGAGTCACTAGTCTGTAACAGTGACCCTGGGGCAAGAGATAATAAGTTGGTCTGTTGCTTTCATTTTATGTCACATCAAAATTCAAGCTTTGAAAGTCTCTTGCTGGTGATGCTGAACTTTACTCCCCACACCCCCCAAGTCTATTAGCACAGGGAAATATTGAGGTGCTGACACCCCACTATTAAAAAAGCAGAATGATGGTGTCAGAATGATTTATTTCTAATGGATTTCTGACAGCTTCCTCTGTGCTAAGACAGCTCTCACACAACAGAACATGACAGTCATTTTGGCATATCCCTTATAATATGTGTTATTAATAGACCTTCAGTTTATTGATTTTCCAGATAGATAATCTTTCTTGAGTGGCTGTATAATGCTGTCTGAGGTGAATAGTAGATGACACTAAGAATCACTGGGTAAGCTATAGCAAGCCAAAGAATGTGGCATAAAGAAGCTCTGGCTGACGATATAAATGTATTCAGGAGGCTAAAGCTGTCAAACCCAAAATATCATATGATTAATTATTCTATTATATTTATATGCAGATATAAAATAGAAAAGAAAACTCGTTGAGGAAAGGAGAGAAAAAACTGCATAGTGTAAAGCCATTGACATACATTGTCTTCCATCTTTGCATGAGTCATGGATTACTAATGGATTACTAATTTAAAAAATTATTTAATTAAAGCTGTATGCGAACAGTATCTAAACTCTCAAACACATTGTTCCAAGCACCCAGCAGTTGGAAATACACATCAACATACAGAAACATATGACCGGATTTCTTATTACCTGCCTTTGCTCTTTTTCTAGAGATGACTTTACCCCAAGCTGGTTGCTGAAAGACAGCCTTTCAAGGAACTGCACTGTGTGTGTACACTACTGTCATCACAGAAACTCACTATTGTCCTGAACACTGTGTGAAACAAGAAATTTACTTCATTTGATGGATGACAGCAGAAGCAAGACTAGTATAAGCAAATAGTCCTTAAAAGGAAATAATCTGAGAGATTGTTATTGCTGATTTATATTGCTACTAATTACATGGTTAAAAGCATCTAAATCCTTAAGTAAATTTCTGGATTTCTAAAAAAGCAAGCTGGTATTATAGAAATGGTAAAACTATCTACTTTAACACTAGAGAGCAACACAAAAACCCCATCTTTTGGACATCAAAGTACTGACGGGATGTTATACTTATTTTGGTAGCACAGACACAGAGAGGAGGCGTGCAAGTCACTTTGGAGTTTAGCTGCATTGTGACTCCTGCTTTTTTCCTAGTGTGTATCATATTATGGGCTTTTATAAAGCCAGAACTCTAGAAAATACAATTAATTTTGATTTCTTG
This sequence comes from Tetrax tetrax, assembly GCA_009806455.1. Classification (NCBI taxonomy): domain Eukaryota; kingdom Metazoa; phylum Chordata; class Aves; order Otidiformes; family Otididae; genus Tetrax; species Tetrax tetrax. The sequence goes on along the minus strand of WHYT01017134.1, from coordinate 129,529 downwards.
AACAAAAAATAAAAGCATAGGAAACTCAGGAAACACAGTGGGGAAACCTGTTGTGTTTTTTACATTTTTAACCTCTGAACATCAGTTAAAGGCCAAGTCAGTATCAGTAGAAGCTGTTGTCATCTGAGAGTAAAAACTGAGTTGCTGGTGCCAAGCCAGCTCCTACACAAATATCTGAGGCATAAAAAAGTAACATCAGGAAGTCTGTCTATTTAACTGGCATAAATCAGCCTAACTTTATTTTTAAGTCAGTGCAGATATGCTGATTAACACCAGCTGTAGATCTGGCAGAGGCACGCCAAAGATGAATGAGAAATGAACTAAGCTCCTTCTCCAAGGACAGTCTTGCATTGATGAGGAAGTTTGTCTTACTTCTGTTTTCTAGATGGTCTTTGGATAAAGTTACCAGATCTCTGATTCCGTTTGACTGGGGCTGTGTGGAGTGGAGGATAGCTATGGGCATCACATACTAACCAACCCTACTGCATTGACAGCACTGCTCTTACCATCCAGCGAAGGATGTAGCCCATTTCTACTAAAATAAATTGAAATTAGTTTAAAGAAAATGTTGCTATGCCAGGTAAAAATTAATTTGTTTCATGAATGAAACAACAGGTTTGTTCTGGTTTTATCTGGGGGGGAGGTAGGGGAGGCTACAGTGGTAGCTTCTGTAAGCAGCTTCTAGAAGTTTCCCCGTTGTTGAGTGGACTCGTCTGGGCCTAGCGCAGACTTGCTGCTGGCCAAGGCTGAGCCAATTGGTAGCAGAATTTTCCCTGATAATGCCTCTGCAATAACATATTTAAGAAGGGGAAAACAGAAAAAAAGCAGAGAAGATGTGAAGACACTGAGCAGGGGCAGAGAGGGGGAGGCGTGAGCCTTGTGGCCTCACCCTTTGGCCTCCAGTCAGGCAGCCGTCTGGGCCTGACTCAGCCCAGCCCGGCTGCAAGAAGTGGAGAGGAGATGTGAATGAGATGTGAAGAGAACCTGAGAGGCGTCTGCCTGAGCCAGTTGTGAAGAATTTTTCTTGTGAGAGGAGCAGCTGCAGGCACCAAGGTCAGTGAAGAAGGAGGGGGAGCAGTGATGCTGCTGCGGGCAGAGATTCCCCTGCAGCCCGAGGTGCAGCCCCTGGTGAGGCCGGCTGTGCCCCTGCAGCCCATGGAGGCCCCGCCGGAGCAGAGATCCCCCTGCAGCCCGGGGAGGGCCCCACGCCGGGGCAGGCGGGTGCCCAAAGGAGGCTGTGGCCTGTGGAGGGACCACTGGGGCCGCTGTTCTGGAGTGACTGCACCCCGTGGAAGAAATGACCCACGCTGGAGCAGTTTGAAGAAGGACTGCAACCCATGGGTGGGACCCCACGCTGGAGCAGAGGAGAAATGTAAGGAGTTCTTCCCCCAAAGACAAAGCAGCGGCGTGAAACAATGTGTGATGGACTGACCATAATCCCCATTCCCTCTTCCTCCCTGTGCTGTTCGCAGGGGGTGAGGGGGGAGGCTGTAGAGATAATGTTAAGCCCAGGAAGAGGGAATAGTGGGCAGAGGTTATCTTTTTCTCTGTCTCATTACCCTGCTTGGCTTCAGTAATAAATGAATAGTTTTCCCCAGGTCAAGTCCGTTTTGCCTGTAACGGTAATTTTAAGGATTTTCTCCCTGTCCTTATCTCAGACCTCGAGGTTTTTTTTTTTCTTTTATTATCTCTCCCTATTCCGTTGGACGGTGGGGGGAGTGAGAGAGGGACTGTGTAGTCTGGTCCCAATCGGGGCTCAACTACGACAAGTTTGGAAGAAGGCCAACATATAAAGATTAGGTTTTCAGTGCAGATGAAAACTAGTAATGGTTAAAAATAGCTAATTTGTTTCCAGCTTTTCCAAGCAGCTTCAAATCTTTTTTTGCACTTGGTTAAATGTGAATATATGTATTCCAGAGGATTGAAATATTTAAGTTCAGGTATGCTATAGTACAACATCCAAGGATTGTAACATGCTATTCAGCTTTTCAGAAAATAAGCAGTCTTGCACTCAAAAATCAAAGCCCCTTCTTCACTCATTCTTATTTTTCCTTTGGAGTCTTCAGGATGCAAACATCCTACTACACAGCAAGTTTAAATGTCAAAACTGATTTCATGCCATTTGCAGAGTCTTGTGTCAATGTCATATAGCCCTTATGGGATAGGACTCACAGATAGAGATATTCTTAGGATACACCTTTTCACAGTTATGTGAAGCTTTAGGGTGGCTCCAAACCTTTTCTTGTGATTCTGTTTTCTATTTCTCCCAAGTGTAGATATATTTCTGTAATACACAGCACTTCACTCTACTGAGTTCTTAATAAATTTTGATCTCTAGCTGTGAGAGAAATGAGTCTACCAGAAATCTAAGGGTCCCTGAGATACATTTCACTGCATAATGAGAAAGAATATGATAGAAAATACAGTACGATCTTTCTTTAAAAGAAATACATGAGTTAATCACACCCTGTAAAAATAGCACCAAATCCTAATCAATCTGTGTAGATGCAAGTATTTTTTGAGGTTGACTATGCTAGATCTGTTAAGTGAATCTAGACTATCTATTCTAGTTACATTAATGAAACATAAATGAAAATCAGTTCCTGTATTTTTTCCCTAAACTGCTGAAAGCCCTGGAGCAAAACTCTCTGCTGCAACTGGAGCCCCACCAAATCACTCAGGATACATATGGTTCGAAATCAACAGACTCAGAAGGGTCCTCAAAAGCTCTGCCCTTGAGTGTGAAACCTCACAATGCAAATGCAAGAAAATATACTTAGATTGTTGATACTTGCCGTTTATAAAAATGTATTGGAATAGATTTAGCACTCAATCACTGCTGTGAGGCAAAAACTTCTTCTTAGCTCTGACCCCACAGCATTCCTGTTTTTATAGACATCAAAGACATGAGTTGATACCCTTTCACGAGTATTTATAATAATAACTTATAGTTTAAACACAGCAATTAATTCCTACTTCCCTTTGTCATTTGTGAAAATGGTGTCTGAGCAGCAGTCCAGATTTAAAATAAAATTAGTTCTCCTAACAAATGTGAGAAAATAATCATTTAGGCATCTAGAAATGCCTTCAGAAGTGCTAGTCTACATCTTTAATCCACTGAATACCTTAAAAAAATTTCGCCAAGCGCATCATATGCTTTTCACATTTTGATCTGATTTTACCATTGTGCAACTATAATAAAAATAAGAAGGTGTGCATATCAATTTTCAAATGAATGCCAATTTTGAATGCACATCAGAGACCTATCTTGCTCCAAGCCACATGAAGAACCAGTCTTGCCCATTAGGATGCGTAATTTTAAAATGCCATAGAGGCACTGAGATAAATGAGGATCATTTTAACTCTACACTTGGGAAAGTTATGCACGGATTGAACAAAAAGTTTTGACCTAAGTCTCTCATCTCTTCCCATTTTGCTGACTTGACTGGTGCACTACTCCAGTGTAGCCAGTTGTATTGAACCAGTACAAGGAAAGAATTTGATCCAAGATCTGTAAGAAGGAAAATAGGAGAACCAATGAGTTCATTGTTCAGAGAGAAAGAAGACCAAAGAACCACACAAAGGAGGCTTTCTAGCTGACTGAAAATTCCATAAGGTTACTCAGGCTAAATGTGAAAGCAATGTGAAAAAATAGTTTTGTAAAGTTAATACAGGAATTGTATAATTATTTAAATGTGCACTATTTCCCTCTGCCAAAACCTGAAAACAATTTCCTGTATGTGTGAATCTTCCTTTCTCCGAAGGAATTCAGAAAAATCAAGATGTTGAATGATTTGTAGAGATCTGGGTTCGCTGTAGTTTTCAGGAATTGTTCAATTCCATTAACTCAGGCACTTACAAAAACATTCTTAAAGCTATACAGCACATTATAAATTATGAAATAAAACTCTACAGCACATATATTGTTACCTTTACAGTAGATATCTATTTCACTTGACTGTCACTGATGTTGCAATGAAAATATCAGAGTTAAAACCAGAATAATCTATTTGCAGTAGATTCACTGTCCTGGAGTATTTGACGTGTCTTATTTGAACACTTAAATATCACAGACAATACTTAGGGAAAAAAAAAAAAGTGCTATTTCTTAATGGCTATCCCTCTTGGTTTTTTGGTTTTTGTCTTCTTGTGGTTTCTCTTTCAGATGTTCCTCATGCCCTTATCATAATTTGATCTTGTAAATAAATAAATAAATAAATAAGCAGTCTGACTGCACTCCACACTCAGATGAGGTACTGCAGAGTCTCTTTCTTCCTTCTCACCTTTAAATTAGGGTGATGCCACCTGACTGTCATATTCACAAGGTCACAGAATGACTCCTCTGAGTATCCTGTAGTTCAGCCCCTCACTCAGCCATAAGCAGGTTGCCCAGGAATGTGTGCTGTTGGGCTTTTAATTTCTCCAAGGATGGAGAATCCACAGTCTCTCTGGGGAACCTGTTCCACTGTCTGACCGCTTTCACAGTAAAATTTTTATTTTCTTGTATTCAGATGGAAGTTAATATCTTTTATTTTGTGCCCATTATCACTGGATGCCATAGGAAAGAGCCTGCATCTCATTTGCACCCACCCTTCGGGTATTTACACACATTGATAAAATGAAACCTGAGCCTTCTCTTCTTCAGGTTGAACAGTCTAAGGTTACTCAGCTTCTCCTCATAGAAGACATGCTCTTGTCCCTTTATCATCGTCGTGACCCTTGCATGGACTCTGCTTCAGTAAGCTACCCAGACTCTACTGGGTAGCTCAGAGCTGGAAACAGTACCCTAGTTGTGTCTTACCAGTACTAAATAGAACGTCTTACCAGTACTAAATGGAAGGAAAGATCACCTCCCTTGACCTGCTGACAATGCAGGCCAGGAGACTGTATTGCGCTTTACATCAGGTTGGAGTCTCCAGATGGCATACTTTCTTTCCAGAGCAGAGCGTTACGAAAATAGTTGCATTTGATTTCTCCAACATGAAACTAAAAAGGATACCTGTAGACTGAAAAATATTAACAAAAATTATCTATGGAGTATTATTAATTGATGATTTTTTATCCTATTTGGATTTTAGCTAGCTCATGTTTGTATACCTAGCCAAATATTCTGTCCACTGGAACTCTGGAAATAGGGCAGATAAAGCTGCTTATTCTTTCTCTATTTATTCCCCTGTATTACACACAGAGGAACATAATGGGAGAGCAACTTACTCCTTTCCTCTGTGGTATATGTGCTTTTAAAAAGTGACAGATTTACCATTTTATGCAGCTGAACTACGCTGTGAAAATCTAGCTCCAAATGCATACATAAAAAAGAAATAATGTATGCAGCAAAATTAAAAACCTGATGCCAACCATATCTGCTGTAGATTCCTCCCAGGAACAACTGAATTTACTTAAACATGTACTACTCATTTGTGTAGCAGCACCTATTTTTTTCTCCCTTTCCGCTCATTTAAAAATCAAATGGAAATATGTCTATTTTTATAATGCAAAATATTGTCCCTAAAAGAGTGAATGGGATAGAGTTATCCAAACAGATCTGTAAAATTAAATTAAAGCTTCATAAATAATTTGAAAAACATTATATTTCCCTGTCTTGGAAATCTACAGAATTAAATCTTAAAAGTAATCCTAAAAGCTTTATTTTGGAAATAAATTTATGTTCAATCTACAGTCATTATTTGCAAAAAGCATATACAGTCACAGTTTATTTTAGGAGTATTTGGAAACAAGCAGTTAAATAAACTCCCTTAACCTCAGCTCCCTGGACTGAAAGTCTCACTCAACACATCATGTTGAGATGTATCACATAGCACCAGCAATGCATCTTCCCTTCCAATTACCTTTTTGTTTGAGGAATCAGAAGGAATCACAATGAAGAATCGGGATCATTCAACGACCAATGGAACAATTTTCTGATAGTTAGATATTTTAGGTCCTATGTATTACACGGAAACGTAAGGGCTATAGCAGTAGTTTTACTACTGCTACTCCTGGACTTTTAAAAAAAGTTTGTAATTAAGATGTTTACTTTCTTAAAAACTTTGCATAAGGAGGAGCCTGAATTCAGTTCTGAATTCAGTTCCGTGAGTGCTCGTGACACATATTCATGGAAGCAGACAAGGTTTTAAATAGAAAGTAGCAACACTCTACAACAAAGACAAGTTAAAGGTAATAGTTTAGGAGTGACTTGAGGTGCATTAACTAGTGGGCAATTTTCAGTACCATCACAGGTTTACCTATGAGTAAAGAGTTACAAGATATATGAAGTTTGAGATGAGTCAGGACAGAGTGTACCAAAAAGAATCCAGGCATGAGATCCCTCCCCTGAACATCAACTGCAAATACAGAAGCTGGAAATATGGTTGTATAGGCATAACCTTTAGATTAGAGGTAGAGAGAAGTATTTCTACTCACTGTAGAAATATGTTCATATGCTTGCTTCACACAACCACTGAAATGTGTTCCTGGACAACAAGGAACATTTTTCGTTCTTTGTGCCACCGGATTTTTCCAAGATTACTCCTAACAATTCAGCCTACACGAGACTGAATTTGTCAAGCCAGCTCTCATCTATGACTCAGATGTGTTCAAATAATGTGCATGGCAATTCATACGAGCAATGCAGCTCACATCAGCTGGGAATTTAGTGAGAATTTAAGTTTATAAGCCCCATGGCTAATCTCTTAAAGCAGAGGGAAATTAAACACATTTTTTGTTATATTTTTTATTCCCTAACAAAGTTCCATAGTTTCTAAGCTTTTACAGAGGAATACTTCAATGAAATGCTTTAACTATTTCTCTAAGTTGCATTATGCTGCAAAATATTGCAATTGCCACACAAACACCAGAGATTCCATGCTCCAGCATGGGCTCCTCTCTCCCTGAGACCACAGGTCCTGTCAGGAGTCTTCTCACAGGCCACAGCCTCCTTCAGGACCCCTGCCCAGGCATGGGATCCTCCCCGGGCTGCAGGGGGATCTCTGCTCCTGCGGGGCGTCCACGGGCTGCAGGGGCACAGCCGGCCTCACCAGGGGCTGCACCTCGGGCTGCACAGGAATCTCTGCTCTGATGGCTGGAGCACCTCCTCTTCCTCCTTCCTCGCTGACCTGTTTCTGCAGGGCTGCTTCTCATGGATATTCTCACTCATCTCTCTAGTTGCAGTTTCTGTTGTGCAGCAGCTTTTTCCTCTTCTTACATATGTTACCACAAAAGCACTACCACCATCCCTGGTGGACTCAGCTTTGACCAGCGGCAGGGTCTGTCTTGGAGATGGCTGGCACCAGCTCTATCAGACTTGGAGGAAGCTTCTAGCAGCTTCTCACAGAAGCCACCCATATAGGCCCTCCCCACTACCAAACATTGCCACACAAACCCAATACACTGGCCTAGTGGATGAAGGGAAGGCAATGGATGTAGTTTTTCTGGATTTTCAGCAAGACTTTTTATACTGTTGATACAGGGAATTAACTATCCGCCAAATATTGCTTGATTTAGAAGACTGTCTGTGGATTGCTTGATTTAGGAGACTGAGTGTCTCCTAAATTGTTAGACAATGCCTAACAATCCTGTTTGCCTTGAAACTCCCTTAAGCTTATCAGGGACTGGTATTTGTCAAGGATTAATATGTCTAGCAAAGGATGGAATGTTAGTTCCACCACAAATTCAGTCAGAAGTCGGGAAACTGCTGAAATCACCAAGCGAAAGGAGAGCATGGGTGAATGATTAAAGTGCATCTAGAGGAAGATAAGACCCCTGAAGAAGTGAACAACCACCAGAGACAGATCTGAAATGCTAATGCAAATGGTTTTTTAATAACTCCGCCTCTCCTATGCATATGTATGTCTGTATTGTTCAATCCTATGAATAAGTATACCATATATATTTTTGGTAAAATGTGCTGTCAGGGTGCATTCTTTTGGAGGAGCGATCCTCCACGCACCTGGTGCCGAATAAACATGCCTGCTTTATAACTCTGTCTGAGTTGTAGAGTTTGATCCGCACGTCACTATCACTCACAACATCCTTCTGAACAAGTTGTCCAGCTGTGAAATGAGCAGGAGCATGGTGTGCTGTGTGAAGAATGGGCTGAAGGCCAGAGCTCAAAGGATTGTATTGAATAGGGCTACATCTGGCTGGTGACTGGTCACCAGCAGTGTTCCTCAGGGTTCAGTTCTAGGGCTGATTCTTTTCAATATTTTTACCAACAATCTGGATGCAGGTGTTAAATGCACCGTTAGGAAGTTTGCTGATGATACCAAACTGAGAGGTGCTATTGACTCTCTCAAGGGATGAGAGGCCTTGCAGAATGGTCTAGATAGATTGGATCATTGGGCAATCATCAGTTACAGAAAATTTAATAAGTCAAATTGCTGGATTCTGCACCCATGTCGGAGTAACTGTGGACACAAGTAAAACTGGGAGAGAAGCGGCTGGAGAGCAGCCCTGCAGAAAGGGATCTGGGGTGCTGATTGACGGCAGGTTCAGGATGAGTCAGCAGAGGCCCTGGCAGCCTTAAGGGCCAACTGCATCCTGAGGTGCTTTCAACACAGCACCAGCCGGTCAAAAGAGGTGACTATGCCGCCGTGTTCAGGGATGGTGCAGCCTCACATTGAGTGCTGTGTGCAGTTCTGGGCCCTACAATATAAGAAGGATGTGAAGGTTCTTGAATGCGTTCTGTGGAGGGCATGACAGCTGGTGGAAGGGCTGGAAGGCATGCCGTATAGGGAGTGGCTGAGGACTGTGGGTTTGTCTAGTTTTGAGAAAAGGAGGCTGAGGGGTGCCCTCACTGCTCTCTACAGCTTCCTGATGAGGGGAAGAGGAGAGGGAGCTGCTGAGCTCTTCTCCCTGGGATCCAGTGAGAGGATGCATGGAAATAGTTCACAGCTGTGCCAGGGGAGGTTCAGACTTGACAACAGGAAGCATTTCTTTACTGCGAGGGTGGTCAAACACTGGAACAGGCTTCATAGAGAGGTGGTTGATGCCCCATGCCTGTCCCTACTTAAGAGACATTTATAACATGCTTTATCTTTTGGTCAGCCCTGAAGTGAGCAGGCAATTGGACTAGACAGTCATTGCGGGTCCCTTCCTTTTCTAGTCTAGTCTAGTCTATTGTATTCTTACACTTTTCTGTGTTTTAACAGGTTATGGTGGATTTCCGCAATAGTGAGCAAAACATAAAAATTTAATAATTATACTATTGTCACTCTTAACAAATTAAGGTGTTTCTCACTAGGAATAGTTATATTACAGTCAGTTCAAGATAAATGGCTAACATTATATTTAATAGCTCTACAGCTTAATGTGACAACTCCAAATGTTTTCTGAAGAGAAAAATTTAGTTACCTTATTATAATACATTGAAGCATTTCATGAAATTAGCCAGTATACAATGTCCAGGAAAATAACTATAGATCAGGGGAAAAAAAAAAAAAAAAAAAAGTGAAAATAAAAGTCTATTTTTTTTTTTCCAGTGGAAGGTAAAATATCAAATTTTATGGAGATCAAGTAAGTTTAACTCAGAAGAAAAAATTATGTTAGATATATTAAAAAACTTACTGGACAAGTGAGGAGAAATGTAATGAATTTTTTGGAAACTAGATTAAAAAACTCAAACACCCCTAGAAAAAGGCTAAATTGCATTCTTACAAACACTTTCCTCAAGTGTTTTCAAGGCTTTTAATCTGAATTGTGCAATGAAAAATTAATGTTATGTGCTACCTCAGATGTGAATGGTATTTTTGTTTTATTAAGATTATTAGTTGTGTTCGTTTTTCTCACTGAATAAATGGGTCTGCGTTATTTTAACACGTATTTCAGAGTGTATCCACACTGAACTGTGGATAAATAGATATCAGTAAGCCTTGCCTCCTCACTTCCAGTATAACTGCAGAAAGAGGCCCATGCTCCAAACACATGATAGAATCGGAGTCTTAATCATTTTTTAACACTTTCTACAATTCCTCTCAGATTCATTCTAAGCACAGAGTTAAACATGACATCTACATAGCCTTTAAAAGCCACTTATAGCAACAGTCTTGAATACAACTGACACAGGCCTCTTATTAGATTGGCACAGGTCTGGCTTTCACCCAGAATTAAGAACTTAATTAAAAGCCATTCCATTCATGGCCAGTTTTTACACTTAGATATTAGGAATAATATGTTATCTCCTTCTTAAGCAAAGTATAAAAGAACAAGTATATTATTTCACCTCCATGATTTCTGGCCTTATGAGAAATAGCTCATAAATTTAATTTAAAAATTTGAGTATGTTTTAATATGTGCATTTCTCTGTATATCATCATCATTGAAAAGTGCAATAACATATCATTAAATGTTGCTGTATTTCTGGGCATGCCAGGAGGAAACAACTGAAGAAGAAGCTTGCATGACTCTTGTTCAGCAAATTCCTTCGTGGACAAGCAAGCTGTAGCTCCTAGAGAGAATATTCAACTGGTGGTAGAATCAGCACTTTGAGCAAACAAAACTGGTTTCTCCCAGTAATATTGAAACTACCAGTGGGATTCATTTCTGTTTCTGGCAGCATCTCTGTTTTGAAAGAAAATCCCTTCCTTTTCTCTTCCCCTCATGCTACAATTTCTTTCAGTCTTGTGTATCCTACATTTGGGCTGTGCATCACAACACACTAAATAAACTGACCCATAATTCAGAAGATTCAGGTTTCTAGTTCTGTTAAACTCTTTGTATGTTACTGAGGAAAAAGGGATGGAAGAGAGAATTACTTATCTCACCAATTGGCGTGGTTTAACGCCAGCTAGCAACTAAGTACCACATAGCTGCTCACTCACTCCACCCTGGTGGGTTGGGGGAGAGAATCAGCACGGTAAAAATGAGAAAACTCATGTATTGAGATTAAAGACAGTTTAATAGATAAGGAAAAGCCATGCACTCAAGCAAAGCAAAAGAAGGAATTCATTCACTACTTCCTATCAGCATCTCCAGGAACTACTCCAGGCACTACTTTCCCATCTCCAGGAAAACAGGGCTCCTGCACATGTAACAGTTACTTGGGAATCAAACACCATCACTCTGAACATCCCCCACTTTCTTCTTCTTCCCCCAGCTTTATATACCGAGCATGATATCAGACAGTACAGGATATCCTTTGGGTTAGCTGCAGTCAGTTGTCCCGGCTGTGTCCCCTCCCAACTTCTTGTGCATCCCCAGCCTACTTGCTGGTGGTGTGGAGTGAGAGGCATAAAAGGCCTTGACTTTGTGTAAGCACTGTTCAGCAGTAACTAAATATCCTTGTGTTATCAACACTATTTCCAAAATAAATCCAAAACATAGCCTCTTACCTCCTACTGTGAAGAAAACTGTCTCAGCTAAAACCAGCACACCAATAAAGGAAAAAAGAGTCCTCAGTGATACTTGAACCCATATCTCAAACTGAGTGTGTGTCAGCTTTACTAAATTAAATTAGGTCTTTCTACCCTTGTACTTTCAACACTATAGTCACTTTCCTCTGAAATAAGGATAATCACTGCTTCTATACATCAGCATTTCGGCATTTAGGTTTTACAGAGCTTCAGTATCTTCCACTATGCACATGGAAAGCTTTTAGCAAAATTAAGTCCTGATAATTATTGTTTTTCTATGATACTCTACCCTATAAATTACTATAATGCATGCTGATCTACAGCACCTTACAACACATGTGTGCCAGGAACATAGAATATGAACTGCAGAACGTAACTTGGCAAAAGGAGGAAAAAATATCTTCAAATTTTCTAAGTCTGATATAGTTTTTACATGAAAAATAAACCAAATGCATACTGCAAGGGATGATATTAAAAAAAAAAAGAAGTAGATTTAGGTAATTGTAAAGCTGATTAGACAAGAAGTGAGTTTAATTTTAAAGGCAAACATTGTCTGTGAACAATTTCTTTCACACAGCTAGTGAGGAAAGTCATAAGGACTTCTTAAACAAGCTTGATCTGTCTTCCAACTCTAATTCACCTACTGTTTGTAGAGTAAAAGCAGAAATAAATTTGATCCTCTCCTTGCCAGTTGATTAATATGCTTTCCCATATAAATAAGAGACTAAGGTCTATTAAAGCATGATACAGGTCACAGGAAAGTGATAGATGTCCCGGTAAGAAGAGTGTGGATAGTACCAGCAGGACCACAGACGAAAGTCCAGGTTCATAGAATCATAGAATCATAGAATCACATGGTTGGATGGGACCTATAAGATCATCTAGTCCAACTGTCTTCCCACTACCATTGGTGCCAGAGCTACTGAACCATATCTTGTAGCTCCTCATCAAGCTGCCTCTTGAACACTGCCAGGGACGGCGACTCCACCACCTCCCTGGGCAGGCCATTCCAGTGCCTGACCACTCTTTGGGAGTCCAACCTAAACCTCCTCTGGTACAACTTGTGGCCATTTCCTCGGGTCCTGCTTGTTGCCTGGGAGAAGAGGCCAAACCCCTGCTCATCACAACCTCCTTTCAGGTAGTTGTAGAGTGCAGTGAGATCTCCCCTGAGCCTCCTCTTCTCCGGACTAAACAATCCCAACTCTCTCAGCCGCTCCTCATAAGACTTGTGCTCCAGACCCCTCACCAGCTTTGTTGCCCTTCTCTGGACACGTTCCAGGGCTTCAATGTCTTTCTTGTAGTGAGGGGCCCAAAACTGAACACAGTACTCGAGGTGTGGCCTCACCAGTGCCGAATACAGGGGGATGATTACCTCCCTGCTCCTGCTGGCCACACTATTTCTAATGCAGGCCAGGATTACCAGAGCACTGTGAAGCTCCTTTTATGACACATCTCATGGATGCATCTACACCATATATCCACTGCAAATACTTTTTTTTTTTTTCTCCTTCCCTCTAGTACTTAATTTCCTTCCCAAACCATTACAACAGCTTTTGTGCCAGAATCTCCCATACTGCACAGATCAGATGATTTCAAGGTGGTTTTTGTTTTCTTTTTGTTTTCCCTCTCTCAACACAGACTTCCTCAGAGGAAAAACCTAGTAACAGAGTCATTTCTTCCCCTTTATAACCAATCACCTATGCCTGGCTTTTGTTTCCTGTTTCAACTTATTTATTAGGCCTATTAGTTGTGCATGGTTCCCCTGGCAAACAGATAGTCCTAGCACTTTTTTGTTTAATGTTGTCAAAGAGTACATTCTACCAAACAATTATATTTATAAATGTGTGTCTCTTAACACATTATATCTATAAAGCAAATTTAATCTCTTTATAGGTACATTCATTTATTTATAACTTCATATATTTGTATTTATCTTTTTTTTACATTTATATTTATATGTAGAGTTTGCATCTATGTGTGAAATTTAGATAATGAGAGGAGTTATTTGAAGCATATTCCTTACAATTGATCTAGAAGCAGATATGCATCAGTGTTATTCAGACACTTAACTGCACGCATAGTACAATGGCTGTTCACTGTTACTTTTTGCACACAGGTATGTCAAGTGTTTTTTAACTATGTAGCACTGGGGCAATACCTGCAGGACACCCTACTCCACCCTCTTCAACTCTCCTGTTTAGGTTACTCCTGTCAACATGAAAAAAGTTTTCTCACTTCAAATAAAGGTAAGGAAATGCCTCTAAAATCCAATGTGTTTTGCTATGTTTCCTTAGCTTTCACCAAGCATTTCAAGTGTATGTAGTGTCCTGTTGAGCTTTGTGCATTTACCTAATTCCCTAGAATCTACATTTTATTTGTAAAGTGCAGGAAATACAGAAATCTTATTGAAGATTTTTGTATTTTTAGAAGATTTTTAAACTATATTGTTAAAAAGAACTGTAATGACTAAAAAAAAAACCAAGAAGCAGACATATAGCTTCAAAATTTTAGGCCAGTTTTTTACTGGCTTGGCACAGCACAGTGTTTCATACTTAGGTAATTGTCATATTTGTTTACACATTTGGCCAATTTTATTACTCAAAAATAGGAAAAAAAAAGAGCAAAAACATTGATGGCTCATGCAGGCAATAAAACATAAAATGCAGGTTCTGTAGGTTCCCACAAAGGTCTCAAGTCATTCCTATCCATCTTTCCAACATAGTAAAAGTAACTATTTTGGTGTAACATGGAGTGTCTACTCTCTCTACTTATCTTGCTGGTAGCAGACAGATGAAGAATAAAGAAAGCCTATGACATACAAATGACAATTGTCACTATTACAAGCTGTTTTACTTATAGTCTGGATGCACAGTTATACATCTGCGAGTGGTTTAGTTTTACTCTTTTCTTTGTGGACAGCTCGTTACTATTACATTTTATCACTTAGCTTTGGTGAAGGATGGTAAGACATTTTTATTGTGTTTTGTTAAACTTTCGTATGCATTTCCCAGAGCAAAATGCATGATGATTGATCAGAAAGCTGAAACAAAATTGCCATGATATAAAGCAAAACAAAATTGTAGACCAGAAATCTCAAATAAGCTTTCATATCCAGGAATTAATTTCATTTATTCCGTCCCCTCTCACCGTAGTTAAATTCCAGTTAAATGACATTACCAGGGTTTAGGTGTAACTAGTATATCCTTGGGCCCTCTCCATAAGGAAATGGAAGACCCTGTTACCTGGGACATGGAGAAGGCTAAGGTACTTGACTTTTTTTGCCTCAGTCTTCATGAGTAAGGGCTCTAGCCACATCATCCAAGTTGTAGAAGACAAAAGCAGGAACTGGGAGAATTGAGAACCAGCCACTGTAGCAGAAGAGCAGGTTCAAGACCATCTGAGGAACCTGAAGGTGCACAAGTCCATGGGACCTGATGAGGTGTATCCACAGGTCCTGAGGGAACTGACAGCTGAAGTTGCCAAGACACTATCCATCACATCTGAAAAGTCGTGGCAGTCCATTGCAGTTCCCACTGACTGGAAATGGGGAAATATAACCCCCATTTTTTAAAAGAGAAACAAAGAAGACCCAGGGAAGTACAGGCCAGTCTCACCTCTGTGTCTGGCAAGGCCGTGGAGCAGATTCTCCTGGAAAACATATGGCATATGGAAAATAAGGAGATAATTGATAATTGCCAAAATGGCTTCAAAAAGGGCAAATTTTGCCTAACAAAACTGGTGGCCTTCTGTGACGGAGTTAGAGCATTGGTAGGTAATGGATGACCAACTGACATCATCTACTTGGACCTGTACAAAGCATTTGACACTATTCCACACAACATTCTTGTCTTTGAACTGGAGACACAGGATTTGAGAGATGGACCACTCGGCGGATAAGGAATTGGCTAGATGGTCGCACTCAAAGAGTGATGGTCAATGGCTCAGTGTCCAAGTGGAGAACAGTGACAAGTGGCGTTCCTCAGGAGTCGATATTGGGACAGGCCCTGTTCAACATTGTTGTTAGCAACATGAACAGTGGGATAGAGTGCACTCTCAGCAAGTTTGTCAACAACACCAAGCTGTGTGGTGCAGTTGACATGCCAGAGGGAAGGGATGCCATCCAGAGGGACCTTGACAGACTGGAGAGGTGGGCCTGTGCCAACCTCATGAAGTTCAACCAAGCCAGTGCAAGGTCCTGCACAGGTAGGGGCAATCCAAAGCACAAATATAAGCTGGACAGAAAATGGATTGTGAGGAACCCTGAGAAGAAGGGCTTGGGGTTACTAGTGTGAGAGACTGTGTCGAATATTTGTCTCAATATTGTCGAAACATCAAACCACCACTCGAACAATGGCTTCCCCTTATCTCACAAGCCGACTCCTGGTTGTCTTGCAAACCTGAATGCAGAACTGGTTTCGAGAAATCTAGCCCTAGCCCCCGGCATGTGCCCAGAGGTGCATATCACCCAGTAATGGGCATGCATATCACCCGGTAATGGGCATTCATATCAGCCGGTAATGGGCATGCATATCACCACCAGGTGGGGAGTGCGGTAGGAAAACCAGCTCTTGAAATACAATGAAAACAACCAACATAAAAGGGGAACATTTTTCGCTGGAATACACTTCACTTCACTTCACTACTCTTCACTTCACTTCACTACACTACGCTACACTTCTTTCATTCTCTGGAATCTACATTGACAGAATCCACATCCACAGAAACAACATCCACGGAACCGCAACGAAATGACCAACACCGGACGGACCGTTCCCCCATTGAGCAAACTGGACTATCAGGATGCCGCAGCTCCATGGTGGTAGCTATTACAGCCGAAACTCTTTTCCCTCTTTCCTTTCTTTCTCTCCTTTCTCTTCCATTTACAAACTTCTTGTTGGTTTAATAAATTTACCTGACACTTGACTCTGTTTTGAGTCTTAATTCTGTTCTCGAGAATAAGAGCAAAACCACGCTCCGGTGTGTGAAAGCTTGGTCTAGCTGCCCCTAGCCTCCCAGACTCGTCTGAGGTCAGCTGGAATGCAAGGGGGCCTTCCTTTCATCCGAAATCAGAACGTGACAACTAGTGGGTGAGAAGCTCAGCATGAGCTGGTAATGTGCACTTGCGGCCCAGAAAGCCAACTGCATCCTGGGACACATCAAAAGAAGTGTGACCAGCTGTTCCACTGATCTAGTTGAAGATGTCCCTGGTCCTTGCAGGGGGGTTGGACTAGATGACCTTTAAAGGTCCCTTCCAACCCAAACTATTCTATGACCCTATGATTCTATGCTAACCATTACAAAGTATTTCTTATTTTACCCAATGGAGAAGGAAACTGGTTCTAGAACTGATATAGAAGCACTCATTTCAGGAAAATGACTATGTCCTGCATACAATGATTTAAGTGGAATTGGATGCAGAAGTTTAAAACCCAAGCTTCAGTTTTATTTAAGGTCCTTTATGACACCTACTCCAACCCTCAGATTGAAAGTCTGCTTTCTTTCGTTGTGTTGATGGAAATGAAATGAAAAAAATGTAGCAAAGACATTCTGTGTGACAGCTGGAGCAAAAGCAATAGCACATATCCATGGGAACCTTTGGGAAGTTCCTTGCAAGTAAAATTTTGAAATCGCTGTGGTATAGGATGGATCTGGGGAAAAAAAAAAAAAAAAAAAAAAAAAAAAAAAAAAAAAAAAAAAAAA